>JABBWA010000111.1:0-165766 GCA_016628065.1 Suillus lakei
CATGGCCTCATGCACGACCCCCGAATTCCCATACCCACAGGCAACTCCAAGCTCCTCCCACATCCACTGTCATCGTCCGTGCTAGTATCACCGAGTCCTCCGCTGGCTGGCGCATAGGATCTCGTTTGGGAGCCTGAGGCGGCGAGTCTTGTTCTTTATAGTGAGGGTGGTATGATTGTGCTTTGGACCTGTGTCCCTGCTTTTACCCTCACAACTTGCCACCCCTTCTTTACATGACTGCAACCCTTCAACTCCCCCTCACCCACCTTCTTTGTACGACTGCACATACCCATCGTATATCGATCATATTTCGAGAGACTGGGAATTGGATACGGGGCGCATTTGTGTACCTTTGGTGGCATCTGTGCTAATGACAGTGTACGTGAATTTGAAAGGTCGTGGATTTTCGCTCCTGTCTCTGGATGACGATTACGACTATGTAATGCCAAACCACTTGTTGCCTCCGAGAGCTTCAACTGTAACAAGAACATCTCATCTTGCTGAAATCACGATCTGTTCGGTCTTATGGCGCATCACTACTTTGCTGTTTTATGACTTTGATTCAATCAATCTCCCTGGGTGCGTTTTTCATTTCTACTCGAATTCATGCTGAAACGCCTACTTCGGTCAGCCAGGAAGAAACGTGTATCATGCACTGATACTACCATGTCGACGAGCTACAGCACACAGGCTTGAGGCAAATTTGTTCAATCGTTCATCTTAATTGCATGACCCCAATTGTATCGTCAGAGGTATTGTCTGATTTGAACTTTAGGGGTGCATGGACCTGGCCACTATTGTGAACATGGACGTATGTCTTCCGTTTTTTCCGTGACTAATCAAGGGCTTACGTGTAGCACAAAGTCCTGGTTACATGTTGACAAAGTTTCACAACTATCCTTGCCCACAGTGACCAAGATGTGAAGGTTAGTTTACTATGTCACTAAACCTGTTCGTTGACATCTAATGCTTGTGCAGGAAACTTGGGAAAGCCTGATGTCTATGAGAGTCAATTCAAGGTAATATCAACCTACAGGGTTCAGACCTCCTCCGCAAGACCCCTTAGTAATGAGTTGGTTAGATGATGAACCAGAACTGGTGCTATTATCTTCGGCCTTGTAAGTGACGGATTCGAATTGATCACCAATGCTCATATTTGCATAGATGAAGGCTTTCGTGTTGTTTCAGCTGCTTGTTTTTACTACTCTTTGATTTGTCGGCGCATGTCGCGTCGGGAGTGGATGACAAACGTGTTCTTGCATTTGGTGAGTACAACTGTGTCACAATTTTCGGAGTCCTTGACCAACACTTTGTAGGAGTCTATAAGCTTCTTCATGTTCACGAGCGGAGCAAGTCCTCTATGCAGTATTGATGTTGTCGACAAGGTGGAGGTCAGATGAGGTGGTGGATCAAAAATATACGCCCAGTCTCATTCACTGCGAGGTTTCAGTGGAAGAGATCTGATTGATTTCATGTATCTACATATATGCCGTCCTTGGAATGCTACAGCTTGTTTATCACCTCTTGCGCGATCAATCGATCAAGTGTGATAGTGCATCAAAAGTACAGAATGCCGTGGTATATATCCAAATTGATGCAGGACCGTCGTTGGTGCGACCAATATTCTATGTTTGAGGGCCTTTTCCACTTGCTGCATTTCAAACGACGATGGTGCTTGCTGCTCGTTTTCTCCCATCCGAAGAGTATGCCACCGAGTATGCCAGGTTGCCCACTAGAACTGTCCGGCGCAAATACAGCCCTCTCAACGACACTCTTATGGTCCTTGAACGAGATGGGTCCACTCTTGTTTGTTGCAACTTCCCAGACTAGAATGATTCCGTTCTCTCCTCCATTTACAAATCAACGCCCTTTGGGGCACCCACAGCTCTCTGTTGGTTGGGCCACATTTTGCATTTAAACTGCTATTAACATGGGTATGACCAGTGAGCCGTCAGTCATGATTGGATATAATATAGTGTTACAATCATTCGTAACAAGCATAAGATCGTTGCATGAGAGAGCCGGACTCATTCAACATTGCCCCGCATAGAGCCATTCTGAAAGCTAAAGCCAGCCGTACAAGGTTCTGCATCACTGATCTGTCTAAGCTCAGGAAGGAGCGGGGTTTGTTTGTGGGGTACGTGACAGACACGGGAAGCACCTGGTGAGGATCGTCAAGCAGCTAATCTGCGGAACACCTTCAATATCCACCGGGGAAGGGGGTCTGCCAGCTGCAGCAGAAACAGAAGCATTGGCACTTCCGGTCTGCAAGGTTGCCGGGGTTCCACCGATCACATTAGATGTGCCAGCTGGTGGTGCGGTGCTGTTAGAGGCTCCAGCCTGAGAAATATGGGCTGGCTTGGGAGGAGGACGTGGCGGCTTCGCCAGATGCCTTTTCCCGCTGGTGGCGTTGGCAGTGCGCTGCAAGACAATGTCGTCAGTGAGGGATTGATTCAGAAGCTCGGAACACTTACATATTTCCCTCGAGTTGCGAAGACGTCGACAAGAGGAATCCTGCTTGGGCGAGGAGCATGGCCCTGGGGAGCGGAGGAGCGAGAAAAGAGATGAGTCATCATGTCCTTCATTCGGGAGCCTTCAGCATGCGTGGTGGTAGCAGTGTGATTGCTGCGTCCAGGTGGAGAACGTGAATCGAACTGCAGAAGGATAGTCAGACGCACGTTGAATGTACTGCATCATGAAGACTTACATCATTGAAGAACCCAATCGGGATCGCAGCATGTCCTGGGCGAGGCTGTGTGCCTTGGATGGTTTTCTGCAGGACTACAGTTAGGGATAGTACAACCAACAAGCGTGAAAGCATACTTTGAGAATTTTAGGTGCGGACTGTATGACAAGTCAGCGTGAAGCATGAGATGATGAGAGAATTTGCTCACTTGTTGGAGGTCCTTCTCTAATTCGGTCTGGGGAACTGTCCATGTGCGAACGAGGTTGTCCTCACAGCCAGTTGCGATGAGCTGACTGTCCTCGGAAAAAGCCACACTCCATACAGCCTTAGGATGCTCGAGGGGCTCGCCGATGGGTTCGAATGTGGTCAGGTCAAAGAACCGCGTTGTCTTGTCATGTGAAGTGATGGCGAATGTTGTGCCATTGGGAGAGATGGCTAGTGACAGAAAGAGTTCGTTGTGCGCATCCAACTGTTTGATGATGTTTCCGGTGGCTGCATCTGAAATTTGGATATCGTTCTTGTTTCCACTGACGAGACGGAGACCATCTGGAGTGAATGCGACTCTGTATGCCCGCTGTTCTATTTTCAGCAGCTGTTCTCCAGTTGCTGGGTTCCAAACGATGATGTGTTTCTGGGTGCCTGCTGCTAGTTTTCTCCCATCGGGGGAGTACGCCACCGAATTCGCCCAGCTGCCCACTTTGAGTGGTCCGAGGACTATTTTCCCCGTCTCCCTCTTCCACACACACACCGTCTTGTCGTGTGATGCACTTGCAAATGTCTCGCTGTCCGGTGCGAATACGACGCTCCAAACATATTCTTCATGGCCCTTGAACGAGACGGGCTCTCTCTTGAGCTCTGTCTTGTTTGTTGCAACTTCCCAGACTAGGATGCTTCCGTTCGCTGCTGCACTCACAATCCAACGCCCATCGGAGGATGCTGCGACCGTCGATACTCCACCATCGTGACCCAACAACGGCTTTCCCACTTGTTTCCCCGTGTCCACATCCCATACCCGAAGACTTTTGTCGAGAGAGCAAGTGACGAGGAGACGCCTATCAGGTATGAAAGCTACGCCCTCTACCCAGTTCTCATGACCCTTGAGCGTCATTTCGACATGAGGTGGTTCCTTTCGAGTCGACGATGCTTTGCGAGTGGTGGCCGCCATTGTTCTTGTTCGGCGACTCAGTCAGCAGGAGCATCGAGGAGGGAGCAGTCACTTACACGCCCTATGGTGAGTGGTCTCCAAGTTGCATCTCCTACAGGATACTATCGCTGAATACACTCGACCTTGCTGTAGACACGTGGTGTCCCGCATACAGGTTAGCGGTATTTTCAGTGCTTCTTTCAGGGATCTTCTGTAGTAAGTAGGCTCCATGGCAGTGTTTCAACACGTCGTGGCTGATACAATTTCTCGTCAGTATCAGTCAATTCGAGATCTCTTCTTGCGCCGACCCCCCACCGACAGCCGACCACATTAAATGCAGCGACATCAAGGGGTCCGTATTGGTGGGCTGTGATACTATTACAACTTCAGAGAGAACCAACTTTTCGTTCCTGTAGGCATCATTGGCCTGAAAGAGACTGGCAACCTCCATCTCGGTATGCTCGATTACATGGCTTTCCCTGATTTTAGTATTAATTGATTCGGCCTATAGGTTTTCATGCGCAAGTTTGACCGGTTTGTGGACGTGCAGCTCTACATGTTGACGGGTCATATTCCACACACAAAGTGCTATAGATGCGGTGTCAGCGATGACAGGACACTGCTGTTACACGAATCATTCTCATTGAGTACCCCCACCAATATGTGATTCCTCCCTCAAAACTCCATCTCCCATCTAACACACACAAGAAGAACTCCAGGAATATGCAGAAGACCCAGACATCGTGCAAGCAATCGAAGAAAATAACCAGACGTTGTTAGTACAGCACAATCTATCGACTTTTCTGCACTTATTGAGATCAGGGCACGCGCACGCACAGAGTATCGCAAGATGAGCGAATATCCATGCCCAAGTTGGCGCTCACTCAGCGCGGGGCATTGAATTCCACTAGCTCTCATTATGACCTTCCTACTGAACTGGAGCCTGAAAGCAGAAATGGTAGGCATGGTGGATTTGGGACTGGTGATAATGGTCTCGGGCCATTGGACGCGTCTCTTTCGGGAGAGAACTCGGGTCTTGAGCCATCGGGTTCAACTGGGGAGGATGACCAAGATAGCGGTGTGCACCTGTAGTCCTACGTCATTCTTGATCATCATTGTCGCATTGTACATCATCTAATCACTTCACGCATGGGACAGGCAGGATGTTGTGAATAGATCCTTCAAATGCTCCGAGTCGTGAGCCCTGGCTAATGCGCATATGAAATGGGCTATGTTCTCCCGCTGCGGGTGCTCTCGATTCCAGTGACTGTGTCTTTGTACTAATCACCGGTTTTAGTTTTGATATAAACGTTGCTCTGATGTTCTGTTATGCAGGGTCTATGCTTGGCTCGGATTGACTTGTGAGTATCGCTCACTGTAGCATCACTCGTGGGGTTTGGAGTTTGACCTTGATGTAGGGCTTCGTTCAACAAATTGATCGACCCCGTTCAACACACCGCCGATGTCATTTATGGGGAGAGTACGTTCTCGAATGGTTTTGACGTAGTTAACACCACTCAAACTTTCCGTGGACTAAGTCAGGTCTTGATCTTTGGGTTAGCTCGAGAGTCCGAGTCGGTACGACCTCGTATTTAGTGGTATATTGCCCAAATACAATTGTCAACTATCGAGATATCTGGATAGAATGATAATAGGGTGCTTCCGGAAGTTGCAGGTGGCCAAAGTTAAAATGTATGTCATAAATCCTTCAGGGAAAGTATATCCATGATACTTACTTATCGTTATTCTTTGCCAGATGGATGGCTCGAAGGCACTCCATATACACTATCCACACGGTGGACGCGGTCATCTTCATACAACAAGCACGTGTACAAGCGGGCACACGTCTTGTGTCTTGCATTCCTCATTTTTGACGAACCCTCATGTTGATGTGCAGCAGGTCGCTAGCGCAGTCGGGCAGCGGGCCTGGCCCCTTCGAAACACTGTCCTTGGCCGTGTCGCTGAACGCCTTTCTTTCGCCCTCCATCTAGACTCCATTTGTGACCTCCGGGATCACGCTTAAGGCACCACCTTGAGCTCGCAGCGCAGCTAATGCTTCGGTAATCCACACCAGACAATTTCACTGCGCATCATTCTGCACGAATGGCACTTGCGCAAGGAAATCATGTATGTGTTTTGCCTGTGTGACCAATGGCTCGTGTGCGGGCAGCTTTGCGATGAGTACCCTTCCTATGACCGTACCTTCTCAAAGACCCACGGCTGTGTTCGTATCACCATTCTGGCATGCCATTGAGATTGAATTTGACGTCTTATTGGATGGTGTTGATAGTGTGGTAGATGTGACAGTCTGTGGATGGAGGTGTTGTGAGATTCGTGCTTGGGTGAGAGCATGAGAGCGAAGTGGAATACTGGCTTTGAGTTTCGATGGTGGAGGGCGATGTATAGACGGTGCTTCTTGTGAGGCATGGGTCTATAAGGAGGGATATTATGATGGACGGGAGTAGTTCAAGTGGTTCCTCACCAACGTCAAAGCAAGACATGTGTGCCTCGTGTGAATTAGCTTGGTGCAGACACTTGAGAATTGACGTGCACGTATGGGAGGCACGGGAAGGGAGAAGTACGTACAGCGGTAGGGTGGCTGCCGCTGGACTCGGAGAAGCAGCTGCAATATCATTGGCGCTGTGTCTGCAGTCACGTGTTGACACAGTCTAATTCATCTACTTTGTTGTAGTGCACCTTGACCAATTCAGGCCGATGACCGAGACAGACGAGAGTGAGGAGGTGCGCATGAAATGATAGATCAGGCTGAGGACCAGAAGAGTCCGGTTGTATATTCAGCAGCTCTTTCTACTTGCCGCATTTCAGACGATGTGCTTTTCGGCTCCTGCTCATCCAGGAAGTATGCCAGGTTGCCCACTAAATGTCTCGCTATCCGGCGCAAATACAACACTCCCAACTTCACTCTTATGGCCCTTGAACGAGACAAACACACTTGTTCGTCGCAACTTCCCAGACCAGAATGTGTCCGTTCTCTCCTCCACTAACAAACCAATGCCCAT
Source organism: Suillus lakei (assembly GCA_016628065.1). Taxonomy (NCBI): domain Eukaryota; kingdom Fungi; phylum Basidiomycota; class Agaricomycetes; order Boletales; family Suillaceae; genus Suillus; species Suillus lakei. The sequence continues at coordinate 6,851 of JABBWA010000111.1, forward strand.
TGGTGCACACATAGCTCTCTATTGGCTGGGCCACATTCTGCACCTAAGCTGCTATCGACACATGTATGACCCGTCAGCCGTCAGTCATGTTGGGATTCAAATGTAATTTTACATGCGTTGGTAACGAGCATAAGATCATCCGTGAGAGACCCAGACTCACTCAACATTGCCCCGCGTCGAGCCATTCCAAGAGCTAAAGCCAGCCGTACAAGGTTCTGCATCACTGATCTGTCTAAGCTCAGGAAGGAGCAGGGTTGTTTTGTGGGGTACGTGACAGACACGGGAAGCACCTGGTGAGGATCGACAAGCAGCTGATCTGCGGAACATGTTCAATATTCACTGGGGAAGGGGGTCTGCCAGCTGCAGCAGAAGCGTTTGCACTTCTGGTCTGCAAGGTTGCCGGCGTTCCACCGATCACATTAGAGCCTGATGGTGATGCGGTGCTGTTTGAGGCTCCAGCCTGAGAAGTATGGGCTTGCTTGGGAGGAGAACGTGGCGGCTTCGCCAGATGCCTTTTCCCGCTGATAGCGTTGGCAGTGCGCTGCAAGACAATGTCGTCAGTGGGGGATTGATTCAGAAGCTCAGAACACTTACATATTTCCCTCGAGCTGCGAAGACGTCGACAAGAGGAATCCTGCTTGGGCGAGGAGCATGGCCCTGGGGAGTGGAGGAGCGAGAAAAGAGACGAGTCATCATGTTCTTCATTCGGGAGCCTTCGGCATGCGTGGTGGTAGCAGTGCGATTGTTGCGTCCAGGTGGAGAACGTGAATCGAACTGCAGAAGGATGGTCAAACGCACGTTGGATCTACTGCATCATGAAGACTTACATCATCGAAGAACCCAATCGGGATCGCAGCACGTCTTGGGCGAGGCTGTGTGCCTTGGATGGGCTTCTGCAGGACTACAGTGAGGGATAGTACAACCAACAAGCGTGAAAGCGTACTTTTAGAATTTTGTGTGCGGACTGTATAACAGGTCAGCGTGAAACATGAGATGATGAGAGAATTTACTCACTTGTTGGAGGTCCTTCTCTAATTCGGTCTGGGGAACTGTCCATGTGCGAACGAGGTTGTCATAACAGCCAGTTGCAATGAGCTGACTGTCCTCGGAAAAAGCCACACTCCGGACGCCATCAGGGTGCTCGAGGGGCTCGCCGATGGGTTCGAATGTGGTCAGGTCAAAGAACCGCGTCGTCTTGTCATGTGAAGTGGTGGCCAATTTTGTGCCATTGGGAGAGATGGCCAGCGACAAAAAGAGTTCGTTGTGCGCGTCAAACTGTTTGATGATGTCTCCTGTGGCTGCATCGGAAATTCGGATGTCTTTCCAGTTTCCACTGACGAGACGGAGACCATCTGGAGTGAATGCGACTTGCCATGCCCGCTGCTCTATTTTCAGCAGCTGTTCTCCAGTTGCTGGGTTCCAAACGATGATGTGTTTTTCAGTGCCTGCTGCTAGTTTTCTCCCATTGAGGGAGTACGCCACCGAGAATGCATAGTTGCCCACTTTGAGTGGTTCGAGGACTATTTCCCCCGTCTCCCTCTTCCACACACACACCGTCTTGTCATATGATGCACTTGCAAATGTCTCGCTGTCCGGTGCAAATATGACGCTCCGAACATAATCTTCATGGCCCTTGAATGAGACGGGCTCTCTCTTGAGCTCTGTCTTGTTTGTTGCAACTTCCCAGACCAGGATGCTTCCGTTCGCTGCTGCACTCACAATCCAACGCCCATCGGAGGATGCTGCGACCGTCGATACTCCACCATCGTGATCCAACAAGGGCTTCCCCACTTGTTTCCCCGTGTCCAAATTCCATACCCGAAGACTTTTGTCGTGAGCGGAAGTGACGAGGAGACGGCTATGAGGTATGAAAGCTACGCCGGTCACCCCATCGACGTCGGTCACCCCGTCGACATCGGTCACTGCACCTTCGTGACCCTTGAGCGTCATTTCGATATAAGGTGGTTCCTTTCGAGTTGACGATGCTTCGGGAGTGGTAGCCGCCATTGAATCTTGTTTGGGGACTCGGTCAGCATGAGCATCGAGGAGGGAGCAGTCACTTACATGCTCTATGGTGAGTAGTCCCCAAGTTGCATACCCTACAGGATACTAACGCTGAATACACATGTCGGCCTTGCTGTAGACACGTGGTGCCCACTACAAGTTAGCAGTATTTTCGGCGCTTCTTTCAGAGCCTTCTGGTACACCATGCCGTAGCTGATACAATTGCTCGCCAACATCAGTCAACGCTGGGTCTCTTCTTGCACCGAACCCCCACCTACAGCCAACCCCACTGAATGCAGCGAAATCAAGGGGTCCGTATTGGTTGGCTGTCATGCTATCACAATCTCAGGGAGAACCAACTTTTCATTCCTGTGGGCATCATTTAGCCTGAAAGTGGCTGGCGACTATCCTCTCAGTACGCCCGGCCACACGGCTTTTCCTGGTTATAGTACACATCAATTGATCCTGCCTGTAGATCTTCATGCACAAGTTTGACCACCACGTGGACGCGCAGCTCTACACGTTGGCTGGCCTGAGTATATATACAAGAGTCTGCCCACAAAGCTCTATCGGTACGGCGTTAGAGATGACAGGACACTACTGTTACACCCATCATTCCCATCTGGTACCCCCCACCAATATGTGATCCCTGCCATGTAAAACTGGGCTTTCTCCGCATCTGACATCCTCAACACGCACAGAACCTTCCCGAGAGCTAGAGCCAGCGACATAGCACGTTAACACCCAGTTTACATATCACGAGCTCACAAGACATTATCCGGATATACGGGACTGATTCCCTTGAATGGGCTTAGGCTCCTGAGCACCAGGGATACGAACCTGGACGTATATGTTGGTCCAAGACTATGACTGCAAAGCCCATTCGCCGCAACCTCAGGGCCTCATGCGCGACCCCCGAATTCCCATACCCACAGCCGACTCCAGCTCCTCCTAATATTAATCACGCGCTCTACTGTCGTCGATTCATGACTATCCCCCATATATGCTGTATTTCCTGTGCTAGTGTCCCCGAGTTCTCCGCTGTGCTGCCCGTAGGGTCTTGTTTGGGAGCCTGAGGCAGCGAGTCCTGTTAGTGAGAATGGTATGATTATGCTTCGCACTGCATTCTCGCTTTACCTCATAACTTGCTGCCCCTCTTTATACGACTGCACTCTTCAACTGCACCTCTCCCTAAGACTGCGCATGCCCTCGTATATCGATCATGTTTCGAAGACTGGGAATTGGATACGGCAGATTCTTGTACCTTTGGTCGCATTTGTACTAAAGTTGTACATGAATTCAAAAGGTCGTGGATTTTCGCTCCCATCTGGACAACGACTACGACTACGAAGTGCCAAACCACTTATTCCCTTCGATAGCTTCAACTGTAGCAAGAACATCTCGAGAATGCATGTCGCTGAAATTACGATCTGCTCTTTGATCTCGGCGTTCAAACATTTCGCACGTATCACTGCTTTGCTGTTTCATGACTTTGATCCAACCAATCTCCCTGGATGCACTTTTCATTTCTACTCGAATTCATGCCGAAACACCTACTTTGGTCAACCAGGCAGAAACATGTATCATGCACTGACACCACCATGTTGATCGACGAGTTACAGCACCCAGGCTTGAGGTAATTGTTCGTCTTAATTGCACTCCTTAGTTGAATTGTCAAAAGGCATTATATGATTTAAACTCTAGGGGTGCATGGACCTGGCCACTATTGTGAACATGTTAAAACATCGACGTATGTCTTCCGTTTTTCCGTGGCTGATCAAGGACTTGCATGTATCACGAATTCCCGACTATATGTTGACAAATTATACACAACTATCCTTGCCCACAGTGACCAAGCTGTGAAGGTTAGTTTACTGTGTCACTAACCTGCTCGATGAAATTTAATGCTTGCGCAGGAAACATGGGAAAATCTGACGTCTATGGGAGTCTATTCAAGGTAAGATCAACCTACAGGATTCAGGCCTCCTCCTGATTCGCAAGACCCCTTAGTAAATGGGTCGGTTAGATAATGAACGAGAACTGGTGCTATTATCTTCGGCCTCGTAAGTGACGGATCCGAATTGATCACCAATGCTCATATTTGCATAGATGAAGGCTTCCGTGTTGTTTTAGCTGCTTGTTTTTACTACTCTTTGATCCATCGGCGTATGTCGCATCGGGAGTGGACGACGAACGTGTTCTTGCATTTGGTGAGTACAAATATGTCACAATTTACGGAGTCCTTGACCAACACTTTGTAGTAGTCTATAAGCTTGTTCATGTTCACGAGCGGAGCAAGTCCTCTATGCAGTTGTCGACAAGGTGGAGGTCAGATGAAGTGGCGGATCACAAATACACGCGCAGTCTCATTCACTGCCAGGTTTCAGCGGGAGAGATCTGATTGATTTCATGTATCTACATGCCGTCCTTGGAATGCTACAGCTTGTTTATTATCTCTTGCGCGATCAAGTATGGTAGTGCATCAAAAATACAGAATGCTGTGGTACATAACCGAATTGATGCAGGACCGCTGTTGGTGCAACCAATATCCTATGTTTGAGGGTCAGCTCTTGCTGCGCTTCAAACGACGATGGTGCCTGCTGCTCGTTTTCTCCCATCCGAAGAGTATGCCAACGAGTATCCCAGGTTGCCCACTAGATGTCTCACTGTCCGGCGCAAATACAGCCCTTTCAACGACACTCTTATGGTCCTTGAACGAGACAGACACACTTGTTCGTCGCAACTTCCCAGACTAGAATGTGTCCATTCTCTCCTCCATTCAGAAACCAACGCCCTTCGGGGCACCCACAGCTCTCTGTTGGTTGGGCCACATTTTGCATTTAAACTGCTATTAACATGGGTATGACCAGTGAGCCGTCAGTGATGATTGGATATAATAGTGTTACAAGCATTTGTAGCAAGCACAAGATCGTTCCATGAGAGAGCCGGACTCATTCAACATTGCCCCGCGTCGAGCCATTCCAAGAGCTAAAGCCAGCCGTACAAGGTTCTGCATCACTGATATGTCTAAGCTCAGGAAGGAGCAGGGTTGTTTTGTGGGGTATGTGACAGACACGGGAAGCACCTAGTGAGGATCGACAAGCAACTGTTCTGCGGAACATTTTCAATATTCACCGGGGAAGGGGGTCTGCCAGCTGCAGCAGAAGCGTTGGCACTTCCGGTCTGCAAGGTTGCTGGCGTTTCGCCGATCACATTAGAGCCTGATGGTAATGCGGTGCTGTTTGAGGCTCCAGCCTGAGAAGTATGGGCTTGCTTGGGAGGAGGACGTGGTGGCTTCGCCAGATGCCTTTTCCCGCTGATAGCGTTGGCAGTGCGCTGCAAGACAATATCGTCAGTGAGGGATTGATTCAGAAGCTCGGAACACTTACATATTTGCCTCGAGTTGCGAAGACGTCCACGAGAGGAATCCTGCTTGGGCGAGGAGCATGGCCCTGGGGAGCGGAGGAGCGAGAAAAGAGACGAGTCATCATGTCCTTCATTCGGGAGCCTTCGGCATGCATGGTGGTAGCAGTGCGATTGCTGCGTCCAGGCGGGGAACGTGAATCGAACTGCAGAAGGATGGTCAAATGCACGTTGAATCTACTGCATCATAAAGACTTACATCATCGAAGAACCCAATCGAGATTGCAGCACGTCTTGGGCGAGGCTGTGCGCCTTGGATGGTCTTCTGCAGGACTACAGTGAGGGATAGTACAACCAACAAGCGTGAAAGCGTACTTTGAGGATTTTTGGTGCGGACTGTATGACAGGTCAGCGTGAAGCGTGCCATGACAAGAAAATTTACTCACTTGTTGGAGGTCCTTCTCTAATTCGGTCTGGGGAACTGTCCATGTGCGAACGAGGTTGTCGTAACAGCCAGTTGCGATGAGCTGACTGTCCTCGGAAAAAGCCACACTCTGGACGGCCTCAGGATGCTCGAGTGGCTCGCCGATGGGTTCGAATGTGGTAAGGTCAAAGAACCGCGTCGTCTTGTCATGTGAAGTGGTGGCTAATTTTGTGTCATTGGGAGAGATGGCTAGTGACACAAAGTTATCAGTGTGCGCGTCAAACTGTTTGATGATGTTTCCCGTGGCTGCATCTGAAATTCGGATGTCTTTCCGGTTTCCACTGACGAGACGGAGACCATCTGGAGTGAATGCGAGTCTGAATGCCCGCTGTTCTATTTTCAGCAGCTGTTCTCCAGTTGCTGGGTTCCAAACGATGATGTGTTTCTGGGTGCCTGCTGCTAGTTTTCTCCCATCGGGGGAGTACGCCACCGAATTCGCCCAGTTGCCCACTTTGAGTGGTCCGAGGACTATTTTCCCTGTCTCCCTCTTCCACACACACACCGTCTTGTCATATGATGCACTTGCAAATGTCTCGCTGTCCGGTGCGAATACGACGCTCCTAACATAATTTTCATGGCCCTTGAACGAGACGGGCTCTCTCTTGAGCTCTGTCTTGTTTGTTGCAACTTCCCAGACCAGGATGCTTCCGTTCGTTGCTCCACTCACAAGCCAACGCCCATCGGAGGATGCTGCGACCGTCGATACTCCACCATCGTGACCCAACAAGGGCTTCCCCACTTGTTTCCCCGTGTCCAAATTCCATACCCGAAGACTTTTGTCGTGAGAGGAAGTGACGAGGAGATGGCTATGAGGTATGAAAGCTACGCCGGTCACCCCGTCGACGCCGGTCACTGCGCCTTCGTGACCCTTGAGCGTCATTTTGATATAAGGTGGTTTCTTTCGAGTTGACGATGCTTCGGGAGTGGTAGCCGCCATTGAATCTTATTCGGGGACTCGGTCAGCATGAGCATCGAGGAGGGAGCAGTCGCTTACATGCTCTATGGTGAGTAGTCGCCAAGTTGCATACCCTACAGGATACTAACGCTGAATACACATGTCGGCCTTGCTGTAGACACGTGGTGTCCCACATACAGGTTACCGGTATTTTCAGCGCTTCTTTCAGAAGTTTTTTTGTATAAGTAGGCACCATGGCAGTGTTTGCTGTGTTTCAACATATCGTGGCAATTTCTCGCCAACATCAGTCGACCCGGGATCTCTTGCACCGAACCCCCACCTGCAGCCGACCCCACTGAATACAGCGAAATCAAGGGGTCCATATTGGGTTAGCTGTCATGCTATCACAACCTCAGGGAAAACCAACTTTTCATTCCTGTGGGCATCATTTAGCCTGAAAGTGTCTGGCGACTATCCTCTCGGTACGCTCAATTACATGGCCTTTCCTGGTTATGGTGCACGTTGATTGATTCTGCCTATAGGTTTTCATGCGCAAGTTCAACCACCATGCGGATGTGCAGCTCTACATGTTGGCTGGTCCGTATATATGCGGGATTCTGCACACAACGCTCTATCGGTACGGCGTCAGTGATGACAGGACACTACTGTTACACATATCATTCTCATCGAGTATCCCCACCGATATGTGATTCCTCCCATGTAAAACTGGAATTTCTCCGCATCTGACATCCTCAACATCACCTTGCACAGGACCTTCCCGAGAGCTAGAGTCAATGGTATAGGTTCTACGACACCCGGTTCGCACATCACAGGCTCACAAGATATTATCCGGATGTGCGGGACAGATTCCCTCGAATAGGCCCAGGCTCCTGAGCGCCAGGGATACGAACGTGGACATCTACGTCGGCCCAAGACCGTGACCCCAAAGCCCATTCGCCGCAACCTCAAGGCCTCATGTGCGACCCCCGAATTCCTATACCCGCAGGCGACTCCAGCTCCTCCCGATATTAATCACGCACACTACTGTCATCAATTCATCATCATCTCCCATGCGCGCTGTAATTCCCGTGCTAGTATCCCCGAGTCTTCTGCTGTGCTGCGCATGTGATCTCGTTTGGGAGCCTGAGGCGGCAAGTTCTGTTCTGTCTAGTATGATCACGCTTCGGACTGCGTTCTGAATTCTTGCTGTATTTCATACTTGCTACCCCTTCTTTATATGACTGCACCCTTCAACTCCACCTCGACTACCTTCTTTGTACGACTGCGCATGCCCTCGTCATCTCACATGTCGATCGTGTTTCCCTGACTGGTATTTGGATACGGCGCATCCTTGTACTTTTGGTCGCATTTGTACTAATCAAGTTGGACATGAATTTGTCCTGGATTTTCGCTCCTGTCTCTGGATGACGGTTACGACTACGACTACGAAGTGCTAAACCACTTATTGCCTCCGATAGCTTCAACTGTGGCACATTTCCAGAATCGCATGTCACCGAAATTACGATCTGTTCTCTGATCTTTACAGCGTGTCACCGCTTCGCTGTTTTATGGCTTTGATCTAATCAATATCCCTGGATGCACTTTTCATTTCTACTCGAATTCATGCTGAAACACCTACTTCGGTCGAAACGTGTATCATTCATATCCTCTAACCTCGCTTCGGCAATACAAGCGCTGGATGGCGGTATATCTAGCACAAACGCCATTGTTACATCCACCGCTCTCCCTCTCTCATCGTCTAACAGCATGACCTTCGTCTCAGGTGATCCCAGTTGGTGGCCGCTCATCAATCCATATCATATTTGTAGCTATTTTCTAGGTTCATGGAGAACCAGTCGGATGACGGCGGTCATGTCTCGATCTAACCTTCGCTGCGGTTTCGCAGTTGCCGCCTCTGTTGAGGTAATGTATGATTGGGGTGAGCAGGACTGAGTATCAAAAGACCACTGACATCCTTATGGCATTTCTAGCACTGATGTTCGGACGAGAGGTAGGTTAATGTCATTACCAGAGCAGTCATCTCGCTAAGAATGGTTCTATAGGTCGAACTAATCTGTGTAAGCAGACTCCTGCATCAGAAAATGACGTGAAAATCCAACTAATTTCACGGTAGAGGCAACGCTGGTCTCTGATGGCTATTCTGTATCTTGGTGTATGTACATAGTTTGTGTCACAAGCGGGGTTGTCAAGTTGTGCTGACTTAAAGTAATCCTAGGTCCGTTATATTGGAATGTTATATGCCGTGTACGTTTCGATGGCTAAATAATCGGCGTTGTGCTAATCAGGTACCTCTTACAACAGTATTAACATACTGTGTATGTCTCCTCATACACAGCGTTTGTTCTTCTGACCGACGGCATATAGGCGGTGTTACGACAATCTCGGTGACAGATATAGTGAGTATTCCGCACCTGTGGTGTACATTCCCATCCAATCCCCATGTAGGGGTGAGTGAGTCCGATTCGTGATCAGCTTGTTGGTTCAGTAGAACGACTGCCACAGTTGTGAGTTTATTCAGAGTGCGTGATCCTCTGAGGCTGGGAACTGATATTACTGTACTTGTCAGGCCTTATCATGTACAGCTCGCTACAAACGATGGGTGGTCTCAAATACAATACTGGGCGGTGAGCTATGTAGTATGCACCTCCATAATATTGGCTTGACTGATGTTTCTGTCAAGTCATCATGATTGTTCGGTTACATGCCATGTATCAACGATCCAGAAAGGTGCTGGTATTTCTTGTTGTCATCTTCCTGGCCATCAACATCACCAACGTAGTGATGGCTGCAATAGTACTGATGCAGGCATCAGCGGGTAAGCTTTAATCACTCGAGCGCATCAGGCTCGTTGACAAGTACCAGAGGAATTCGTTCTCTCCGGCACCAATGAGTGCATTGGCGACACTCAGGGAGACATTAAGCCACTTGTGATCGCCATCACTTGGATATTTGCTACTGTATGGGAGATCATTGCACTGTGTCTCGCCGTCTGTATTGCCGTAAAACATTTCCGTTACCTCCGACGACATTCAGCAGGAGGGATTATCGGGGACTGTTTCACAGTGTTGATTAAAACTCACTTGAGTTACTTTGCGAGGTAAGCTCATAATGTGAATGTCATTCGTTCTTTCCGCTGAAGTTCTGCACGTGACAGCCTTCTTGCTGTTTCTTGCTCCGAGCTCGTTTATGTTTATTCAACGCTCTCAGCGGTATGCCAATCCGTCACTAACTTCTATATGCGATTACGGTTCATTATTTCTATAGGATCCGAATTCACTGGAATCTCAGATTTATATTGGTTTCTCTCAAATCTTCTTGCTCATTGCGATGTTTGTGCTGGGACCACGCCTCATTCTTAGTGTTCGGGAATATCACGCTAATCTCGTGGCCGACTCCGATGCAGCACCCGGCATGACTTCAATTGCTTTCCAGGAGCGCGTGCATGTGTCAACTGGTAGTGGCGTGTAGCACGAGATCCTCGATGTGATCAACAGTTGTCGGGTACTCTGCAGGGAGCGGGAGAATGTGTTTCAAGTTTCGTTGTGACATTTGTAAAAGTTACTAGGTATTCGGTGTTCTGAAGTCAATTTGAAAGTGAAATAAGCCTGGACAACATATTTCATGGCACTAGCTGCCCACTCACTCGCACCGAATGGCAAGCTGGTCTCATGTAGAGTCTCACAACCACGCAAGTCTCGAGCTGAATATGATTACAATAGTATGAAGCTCATAACAAGTACTATGAGCAAGGACTATAAGTGCGGCACCAACTTAGTCCACGGCACCGCCTTGTATGCATCTGGAGGAAGATTGCGTAAAGTGGTGAACATAAGTATGAAGAGGATGGCACGCGCTGCAATGTACACTGCGGGAAACACCAGGAGAAGTACTGTAAACCATATCAAACCCCTTTTTTCGATCCTCGATCTAAACAGGAGGAAGGCCGCTACGTAAGCAAGCCAGGGTGCGAAAGTTATGGCGAGGGCGCTCATGCGCCATATGACCTGTTCTTGATATGTGGGGAAGACATAAAACCAAGCGGTACAGTGGATGCCACCGAAGATGGTTGCGATGGCGAATCCAGTAAGCGTAAGAACATTACTTTCCCAGGGTTTAAATTTGATGCTGTGGATGCCATCAAACGTTGGAACTTGTAGTTTTCGAGGGGACATGGCATCGACGCCAATCAGTCGCAACATCGAGTCAACGAGTGAAACAATAACAATTTCCGCAGGCATCACGAGGTCATCCTCCGGAGAGACCCTAAGGGGACATCATTAGCAGCGGTAGAATTGATTGGGACGAAAACGTGCTCATTAAGGCAGACCTCTGGCTCGGACTCCGACTTCCAGTAGACTGGATGAGGACATAATATATCGAGAGGCTTATTCCACCACACAGTATAGGTAATAAAATTGAGAACCGCAAAAGCGAGTGTCCCCACCTCAAGCTGTGTGGTCTCCAAGTGACAGATGGCGCGGGAGATGAGCTGTAGAACAAACCAAGCCACCTGAAGGATGATCAATCCTTTTGATATCATATTCATATTCCCTTTACTCCGGTCGCGGATCTGCTTTGCCATCAGGGTAGGGGCATCAATATATCCAGCACGTATCAAATCGAGAAGGCGGTCAGGCAATAATGTATGGTAGGGCTCCCCATTCACATAGAACATGAAACCACCCATCAGCGCAAAGAAGCTGTGAGTCTGAGTCCACGTGTAATCTAAGGATGCACATGAGCTAAGTTTCAGGTGTAGTTTGAGAGAGCACAAGTCAACCTTACCTTCAGATTGCTCTAAAAAAACGTGTCTTAAACCGCTCTATGAATGGCTCCGCAAGAGTATAGAATTGTCGAAGAAACGCTAGGCCAGATGGTTCACCTGCAGCCTGCACTTTGAGAGCCTGGGTGCCGTCATGACCTGAAGAGATAGGCAAGTCATAAGGAACCATATTCAGGATGCAAGATAAAATTTCGAGTTCACCTTCATGTTGCTTTGCGGGGGCCCCGGCATACTCATTATCTATAAGAAAAGTAGATACCTAGTCGTCCGATAAACAACTCCAGAGCGTTAAGAAGTATAACCCACTTTCAGACCGCTCTCGGGGGTGACGAACAATGAGATTAAACTGTGCTGTAATATGATAAGCCCAAAGCCACTGGCGCATAGCCCATGCAACGAGCAGGTCGGGAGCAAGTAATGCAATTCCCATAATACCGAGTCGTCGCAAAAAAATAAGGACGGGGCTGTCCTTAGGACTCGGAATATTAGGGTGAATGGCACTGTATATGCGCGCCACAATAGTCAGAGCACATGTAGAGACGATGCTTGGCAGGGTCCTAAAGTTCGCGCCTGACGGCGCTTCAGAACCATCGCCGATAACAGGTGAATTAGTAGTAGGTGCGGCTTGGGTCCCTCGAACGAGGTAGAGAATGCAGAAAAGTAAGCACATTGCCGGCTACTTTTTTGGGGGGGAGGTTTTGACGTTGCATATCAAACGTCGCTGCTCACTAGTACTATTAGTATTTCACTGATGCGAATATTATTAGCAAACTTATCACCTCATGGGAGTACCCTGACAAGCGTCCTACCACACACTGCTATGTTTGACTTTTAAAAGGCCTGGTCAATTCTAAGATGTCGTTGTTATTGTCAAAGTTGCCTTGACATATGTAGTTAGTAAGTTACATAAATATTGAACGTCGCTTGTGTTCTTTTACCGTAACAGAGTGTCGCTAGTCGAAAAATAGAGCTTCAAGTCCTTGTAGCCCATTGCCGCAGGAGTTTACAACTGGACACCAGCCTCATCAGCAGTGACAAGTAAACCCCACTCAACGAGATGATTACTGGTTTGATGCACGGTGGACACCAGGTCATTGAGATTTCGAGGAACTCGGTGCACTTTTGCCATTGATTGCAAGGGCCGTGGGATTGAATCGATACCAGCATGATGGATAATGCATGAAGCAGTTGCACGGGTAAAACAATGCGAAATTTGACTATCTTCGTCATCATGATCTTGCACATCAAATGACTCCTGCAGACGGCCTTGCTCACAATGAGATACAGCGAGATGCTAGCATGTATAGAATATAAGGTTAGAAGTTCTTTGAAGTCTTTCTTTCGTGGTCGCACGCGGGGCATGTGTTGTGTCGCAGCGTGAAGTGAATAGCAATACTTTGTCAACATGCTGTTGATTGGTGGCAGGTTCAACCGTTCGAGTTCATGACTAAGCATCGCGCACTTTGGTCCTCGGATATCGATAAGCGACGGCTATCAGGTTCACGTACAGGGCTCAGTTGACTTTGACAACGACAGTTTAGAATTGACCAGGCCTATGGACCTCATCCCGCTGTCATCCCCCATATACCACACTGTCATCTCCCGTAACTGTACGTCCCGACTCCCGAGTACGCATTCCACACCTGTCCACGCACGCGTCTACATAGCAAGTTTCATGACCAAACTAGGATTATAGATTTGAATTCCCGAAGGCGCTGGAATTCAGTGTGGCATCACGTTACACCATGCTAAACCTGTACATATGAAGTATGTACACAATAAAGAAGGAACGACTGTCTTCCTTCTATTCGGTCTGCCTACAGGGGATTAAATGTAGTGCACAAGAATATCTCGGGAATAGCGTTGAAAACAAGTTTTTCGATCTTCTGCGGCCTCCGTCATGTCAAACTCTCCCGGTGCTTTGCATGCAGGCGTGCTCAATTCTTTAAGAATTGAGCACGCCTGCAGTTTCATGGCCAAACATCTGCTTTGATAATTGATTGGTATCGTACATGTGCCTGGATGGACTTTCCCTATTCACTTTCAACCTGAAACACTTACTTCACCAAATCAAGGCCAGGATACGCGTATCATTCCTCAATCTCGCTTCGGCAATGGCAAGCGCCGGGTGGTGGTATATCTAGTATGAATATCATCGTCATACGTTTACCAAGGCCGCCGCTCCAGTTTGCTCATCCTCTACTATTATGAAATTTGTCTCAAATGATTCCTTTCAGTTGGGGCCGATCATCAAGGCGAGTCGTATTGCCAGCTACTTTGCAGGTTCGTGAAGAGCGACTCGGATGATGTCGATGATGTGTTAATCTGATCTTGGCTGTGGTTTCGAAGTCGCCTCCGCTATTGGGTTGATATACGATTGGAGTAAGCAAGACTGAGTATGAAACAACCACTGACATCCTTAGGGTATTTCCAGCACTTACGTTCGGCCAAGAGGTAGGTCGATGCTATTGCCGGAGCAGCCACCTCGCTAACAACGCTTTCATAGGTTGAACTGATCTGGGTGAGTGGACTCCCGCATCAGAAGAACGGTGCGAAATGCAACTAATTTGCGGCAGAAGAAACGCTGGTCCCTCATGACGGTGTTGTATCTGAGTGTATGTAATTTGTGTTATCAGCGTGGTTGGCAAGTTGTGCTGACTTGAAAGGATCCCAGGTACGCTATGTTGGAATAATATATTCTGTGTATGTTTAAAAAGGCTAAGCAGCCGGTGTTGTACTAATCACCTATCTTCCACAATCAGCATCAGAGTATTGCGTATGTCTCCTCCACGCACTGTTTTTGTCAATTCTGACCGACGACATACAGTATTTATTCCGGTGACAGCTGCGGTAAGTATTCTGCTTCTATGCATGCATTCCTGACCAATCACCCCATGAAGGGGTGAGATTCTTGTCTTGACCAACTTCTTGGTTCAACATAATGACTGTTACAGCTGTGAGTTTGTTCTGAGCGTATGATCCTCGATAACGTTACTGAATTTTTCAGGCCCTGATGGGTACGTTGCACTAGATTGGTTGGCCGTCGTCGTAAATGCTATACTAGGCGGTGAGCTGCGCAGCTGCAATACTTCCGTGGCATTGAATTGACTGAAACTTCACACAAGTCATTATGATTACTCGGTTACATGCCATGTATCAGCGATCCAGAAGGGTGTTAATATTTCTCGTTGTCGTCTTCCTTGCTATTAACATCGCCGACGGAGTAATCGCAGCAATAACAATGAAGCATATTTCAGGGGGTAAGGTTAATTATGGGTGAAAGACAGGTGCATCATGCTCATCGATGAATACCAGAGGTGTTCATTCTCTCAGGCACATATCAGTGCACTGTTAGCTTTGGGGGAGATAGCGTATTCCTGGATTCCATGACATGGGTACTTGCCACTGTATGGGAGGTTATCGCACTGTGTCTCGCAGTCTGGATTGCTGTCGGACACTTCCGTGAATTGCGACGCTTATCAGCAGGAGGGATAATCGGGGACTGTTTCACGGTGTTGATGAAAACTCACGTGCTTTACTTTGCGAGGTGAGCTCATAATGTGAATGCGGTTTTGTCCGCTGAACTTTTGCGCGTGCTAGCTTTGTTCCTATTTCTTGCTTCAACCTTGTTTATCTGTCTCCAACAACCACAGTGGTACGCCGATCTGTCACTAACCTCTCTATGT
This sequence comes from Suillus lakei, assembly GCA_016628065.1. Classification (NCBI taxonomy): domain Eukaryota; kingdom Fungi; phylum Basidiomycota; class Agaricomycetes; order Boletales; family Suillaceae; genus Suillus; species Suillus lakei. Next base: position 22,087 of record JABBWA010000111.1, read on the forward strand.
GGGCATTGTTCATTGTTCTATAGGAACCATATTCCATGAAATGGCACATTTATGTTGGGTTTCTTCAAATTTTCTCACTGGCAGGGAAGTTTGTGCTGGGACCACGCCTCATACTTGGCGTTCGGGAGTATCACGCTAAGCTGGTGGCTGACTCCGATTCAGCAACCGGCATGACTTCAATTGTTTTTCAGCAGCACTTGTATGTCGGGAAATACTCGATAGCTAGTGCCTAACACTTGTCGGGTACTCTGCAGGGAACGGAACATTTTTTTTTTTGGTTTCAAGTCTCATTGTAGTATTCATGTGTTACTAGTACTTGGTTTTCCAAAGTCGATTTGAAAGAGAAATAGGTCTGGATATATATTTCACGACAGAAATTTGGCGCTAGCTGCCCACTTACACTTGCACCTAGTGCCAAGCGAGAACGATATCTATATAGAAAGTCTCGCAACCATACAAGTTTCTGGGTGCTCGAACTGAATTTCGGAAGGAGTAGGGTCCAAGTCAAATTCATTTATCCATCGTATTATCAATTTAACTGCGGGCTTTGTGACTATGTACGTGCTTAAGGAAGGCGAAGAGAATACGATAATGTTTCTGTGGCCGTCGAGGTGATCGCTAGGTACTCTTAATTAAGTACGAGATACGGGAAATTCTAGAGCAAGTGAGTGTCGCATTGGTAGCATAAAATGGATTAGCGCCTTGCCCGGAGGGTGATTTCCATGACTCGGTCTGTCGAGGACAACTGCGTGCATTCTGTAACTGCCAGGGAAATTAAATAAGTCGACACGATCGATAAGTTTATCTATTATAGGTACAAACGGGAACAATCTTCAATATCTAGCACTCCTCATTTTCGACAAACTCTCATATCGATATGCGGCAGATCGCTAACACAGCTAGGCTGCCTCTTCAAAACACTACCCTTGACCGTTTCGCCGAACGCCTTTAATTCATCCTCAGCCTGACCTCCATTTGTGATCTCCGGGATCATGCTGAAGTGACCCCCTTTGGCTCGCAATGTAGCAAGTGCATGGATCATCCATACTCGACAATCCCACTGCGCATCATTCTGAACAAGTGGCACTTGTGCAAGGATATCATGTATGTGTTCTGCATGCGTGGCCAACGGTTGGTGTGCGGGCAGCTTTGCGATGACTACCCTTGCTATGATCGTACGTTCTCTGATACAATTCACGGCTTTATGTTCGTATCGCCACTCTGGCATCCCATTAAGATTGAGTTTGATGCCTGGTTGGATTGTGTTGATGGCGTGGTAGATGTGGCAGTGGCGATCAGAGGTGTTGCGAGTTTCCTTCTTGGGCGAGAGCATGAGTGCGAAGTGGAACCCTGGCTTTGAGTTGCGATGGTAGAAGGCGATGTGAAGACGGTGTTTGTTGTTACCCATGGGTCTATGAGGATATTATGACGGACCAAAGGACCAGTATTCCTTGTTTATAGACTACTCAAGAAAGAAGACCGTCAGTGCGTGCTCGAGCCGTCATCAGGAATACCTCCCGATTTAGCGGGCGCATGTCATGACAAGCTACGTTCTACTTACCAACAGGGTTCTGATGATCTTGTAAGAATGATGTTGCTCCTGTGGGGGCCAAGCGCCACGCTTTGTCGCCGCTGTGAATAGCATTGACCTGTTGTCCACATCGACACTGTGCCCAGTGGAATAACGTAGTGATGACCGGCCTCCCTTGCTTTGCTGTAAACTGCAGGGGATACAGCCAGCAAAAAAGGCTGTTTGAGGGTGCGCAAGCTTACACATCATAACCTCCCCATTCGGTGTATGTCTAGCTGAAAGTCAAACGATGAGTCAGCTGCACGTTATGGTAACGGGTTCCGATGATGTCGTCGGCCAGCAACGGTTGTAGCATACTTTCACCATTTGTGAATACGACCACACATCGAGCTTTTGTCCACGTCGCGACGCTTTGCCAGTGGAACAAATCCACAAGCAAACCATTGTCTTCGAATACTACGGTTTCCTTTTTGGGGTGTGGGTTGTGTACAAAGAAGAGCAAATAAGTGTGATTTGAGGACCACGCTTTGGTCGCGTTTTATGTTTAATGCTGCTGCCACGGAACGCTCTTCAACACTTTCATCATCCTCGTTTTTATATAACGTGCTAACTGAAAAGTTGCAGACAACTTGAAATTCTCTTGAACACGTGCACTGACACCCATTTTGATTACTAGGTTGGCGCTAATCGCAACACGCCAGCCGAGCTACGCATAACCACACCTTGGAAACGTGTTTTGAGCGTGCTCTTAATCAAAGGTTATCACGCCTCGTAGCAGCCTCACACAGGCTTACATATGTCATTCGCGGGCACACCTCTCGGTCAAGGCAGACGTCTAGATCACCACACATTCCTCAACAAAACAAATCTTGCTACAGTCCACAACAATCCATCTGCTAGAACCGTCAATCCTCCCACAAGTCCACCGCGCCCAATAACAACTTCGTACGCGTACGGGTGAGCACTATCATATCATATCTTACAACAGTACCTCATCATATCTTCTCAGAGCCCCAACAGCAGGCTCCAAATCACCAGCTAAACCCACATCATCTGCATCCACGGCTGACGCAGCAGACGACGAGACAGCTCTCGTCCGTTACGCCCGCCTAAAGCGCGAGCGGTCAATTCAGCAGTCCCAAACAACGCTCGCTCCCGAGACGTGGAGCGTAAAGGATACTTCTGTTAATATTGCAAGCGCATTCTATCAAGCTGCATCTACATCACACGAGATGCACCCTAGCAATCCCAATAATGCATGGGCTTCTGGATCCCAAACCAACCTTAACATACCTCGAAGCACGTCTGTCGACTACGAGAAAGAGACCCATTCCACTAGCAGTCGCCGACTAGCACCTCCTCCAAATCGTCTTTCACAGCGCAATACGCGCAAGCCCCTCTCAAAGCAGGACTCCACCATGACACATGTGTCCGACTCCGAAGGCGAAGACAATCAAGAATCCCAAGAACGTGACCGCAGTGCTCGCGGCAAGAGCCCCTTTGAGCAGGTTGTCGACGTTTCTAAGCGCGCCCTCACGTCCGCAACCTCTTTTTACATGCGTCCCCGCTCAACCGAGCCAGCGGACATCTCAGCTGCCAACACAACCTCAAATGGCAGAGACTCCAGTTATGACTACGCATCAGAGGAGTTGGAGTACCAAGAGACGATGCGGCAAAAGCTAGCTCGTGAGCAGCAAGAACAGTCCGCTTCCAAGAGGCCCGCACCCACGCAAAAGCGGAACCGGATGTCCGTCGATAACAAGGCATATCAACCTTCACAGTCTGATATGGACGGGGACTCTGACGATGTTTCTGACGACGGGCGGAAAAGAAGAAGAAAAATCAAGAAAAAGGATTTAGGTGGAGGTCCTCTGACGACGCTGCCAGTAGCAGGCTACGACAAGCGACGGAAGAAGAAGAGAGGCAGCAAGACTAATGTTGAGGGTGAAGAAGAAGACGACAGTAGCAGCGGAAGTGAGCAGGTATGAGTGAAGATCTCGGATTTCAGTGTCTTTGCTGATTACGTTTCATAGCGTTCTTCAGCTCAGCATGCGTCGGCCACCCGCTCCGTACCCCCACCTTCAAGGTCCTCGATACCTCGCGGATCTGTCCCTCCCCATTCTGACGATCCGACTGATCTCGAAGTGGGACTTGACTCCATCCCGGAGATGGATGAGCCTCCAGCAGTGGACGGCTTCTCCAACACGTCTGACATGCCCTCACGATCATTCTCGGTCGGAGGTCTCTTAGGCCTGGCTGTGAACCGTATTGTACGGCTTCTTCTGGGTATCTTCGCTTGGGCCATACGCATTTTTGCCCTCCTGGCCCTCGTTCTTGGCCGCATATTTGGCTCGATATTCGAAATCATCTTCATGCGTCCAGCCGCCCTTTTCTCACGCATCAAGGCGGGACCATTCATTACCCTTGCCAAATACCTTTTTGTCGCTGCTGCTCTTTATGCCACTTGGCATCAGTTTCACGACCCCATCCTTCGAGTACTACCCATTCGTTTGCCGCAACGCCAATATTACGCACCCGACACGCCGATCACGAACTTTGATGAACTTAGTGCTAGGCTTCAAAATATTGAAGCCGCTCTGTCTGGTCTTTCCCTTGACCAACAACGTGCTCGTGCCCAACAAGATCTTGAGGCTCGTGCACAAGGAGACGTTGTCAACCGAATTTTTGCTCTTGAGGCACGCATTCGTGAGGAGGCCAAGCGAGTTTCCGACACCTGAAGCTCACCTCAAGTCATCTTCGAGTCAAGGTCTCGTTGACCTTAGACGGGAGGTTCAAGCCCTGCACTCTCAGCTAAGTGCTGTGGAATCTGCGCCCAGGGAGACTGTGGTTTCAATGCCACCTCCTGCTAATGACGAAGAAGCACGGGCTAAGTTGAGAATTCTCGAGGAGCGGCTCGGAGGCGTTGAGGGTGGCGTAAAGGACGCTCTGGAGCAAGCCAAGAACGCTGCTCATTCTCCAGCAAACGTACCTGCTGGCCCAGCTTGGTGGTCCAAACTGGCATCGACTGTTGGCACCGGTGCTGGTCTCACCATCAAATCAGCGGATGGCTCCGATGTCACTTCGCTCATCTCCCAGCTCGTCGACAACGCCATTGCACGATATGGAACTCAAGATATCGTCTCTCGTCCTGATTTCGCGCTCCATTCTGGCGGCGCACGTCCCATCCCCCATCTCACGAGTGGCACCCTTGAGTTGCGACCAAGTACACTGCAAGGACAGATCCTGGGTCTTATTACTGGTCATGGGTACGAAGTAGGCCGATCACCGATAACCGCTTTGCACCAGGATTTGCACAGCGGGAACTGCTGGCCTATGACCGGGCCTTACGGTCAATTAGGCGTGATGCTCGCCTTCCCTGCTAGTCATCTCAGATATAACCATCGACCACGTCGCCAAGGAAGTTGCGTTCGATCTCAGCACAGCTCCCAAAGACATGGAGGTATGGGGTCAAGTAGAGGGAAGGGATAATTTGGCAAAAGCTGTGGCATGGCGCGCAGAACAAGCTGCGCGACGAGAGGCTGCGAAGGAGGCTGGCGAGGCTGTTTCTGAAGCGGATCTTGAGGACGACTATCCGGCTACGCTTCCGATGGACGTGCCGTTCATCCGCCTGGCATCGTTCACGTATGATATTCACGCGCCTTCGAATATCCAAACCTTCCCTGTTCGCCAGGAAGTCCGCGATCTATCTATCGATTTCGGTATCGTGGCGCTTGTGATCAAGGATAACTGGGGCAAGGACGGGTATACGTGTTTATACCGCTTCCGCGTGCATGGCGAACGCCCTGGAGGTGGCTCGTTGCCTTTCCCTGCTGAAAATCCATGACAGTGATGACTGGGAGCGAAAAGGGGGTGTGCATATATGATATAATCATTCTTTTATTTTTTTTGGAGTCGTTCTTTGTTCTATGACTGCTATTTTATCTCTTTTATTTGTCGTATAGGTTACGTTGAAATCAAAGCATTTTCCAAGTACCCGATGTCCCGTCCACCGTTGAATCTGGACGTGCACCAGTGAACATCGCATATTCATCTCCCGACAAGTCGGGTATCGATATCAATTGATTTTCAAGGCACGTGACTTCGGTACGCCCTTTCACGCGTCAATGCTTCTCCCGATTCCCCAACAAATAATCTGTCCTTTTTGAATAAACCGGGGTCGGGATCTAGAATACAGACTCTTGAGTTCATGTTCAACGAAATTAGACTTTACTTGGACCCGGCGTTAACGTTTGAAGTCGGTCTGGCTTGAGCTGAATACCATTGGAGTCGTGACTCAGCAGAGTAGTCAGCCTCAGATAGGAGGCCCCCGCTGGCTTACTGTATCTTCATCTCTCTTTCATCCCGCGCATCTTAATCCAACCCTCTTCGCATATACACCATGACAGGTATCGAAATTACCGTCTTCAAAGGCTCACCCAACGGGAATATCGTTAGGTCGAAGACCTACAAAGATGGTCTCAAGCCTGACGAGGTCCTCCTCAAAATCACTCACGCCGGCCTTTGTGGCACAGACGTGCACTATAAGACTTCTGATATGGTTCTCAGCCATGAGGGCGTAGGCGTCGTGCAAGATGTTGGCTCCGAGGTCACCACCTTCAAAAAGTATGTACCTCTCCTTCAAAGCCGCCAGATCAGCAATTGACATCATCTACAGGGGTGATCGTGCAGGCTGGGGATACTTACACGACTCTTGCGGGCATTGTGACGAGTGCCTGAGTGGGAACGAGATATTCTGCCCAGAACGCGCCATGTACGGGTACGCTGATACGGACCAAGGAGGATTTGCCTCGCACGCTATCTGGAAAGCTGGGTTCCTCTTCCATATCCCAGATGCGATTTCTTCTTCCGAGGCAGCCCCTCTTATGTGCGCCGGAGCAACTGTTTTCAACGCCATGCATCTCTATGGCATGTTGCCCACCGATCGGGTAGGTGTCATCGGCGTTGGCGGCCTCGGACATCTTGCTATCCAGTTCGCTGCGAAGATGGGTTGTCAGGTTGTGGTGTTCTCCGGGACAGAGAGCAAGAAGGAAGAGGCGATGCATCTTGGCGCGAGTGAGTTCTACGCGACTAAGAACGTGCAGAAGCTCGAGATAGGGGCACCACTCAAGCACCTCTTCGTCACAACATCCAAGCAGCCTGAATGGAAGTGGTGCGTCCCTCTTGTGATTTTTTTACTGCATCGTTTAACAAGCCTCGTTTGATCTGCAGCTACCTCAATACTCTCTCGCCGCATGCCAAGATATACCCGCTCACTGTGTCGACTGACTCCCTCACCCTGCCGTATATGCAACTCGTCGGTAATGGTATTACGCTCCAAGGCAGCATCTGTCCTTCGCGTGGAACGCATGTCAAGATGCTGAGGTTTGCAGCGTTTCATGGTATCAAGCCCATCGTTCAGGAGTTCCCGTTAAATGAGACTGGCATAAATGACGCGATGGCTAAGCTTGAGAAGGGAGAAGTGAGGTACCGTGCGGTTTTGGTCGCTGAGGAGTGACATTGCTGGCGAGTGAAGAAGGTGACGGCTCCGATTCCTGGTTTATGAAAGTCTGTATCGAGTATCATGGCATGTACGAATGTTCACCTATCCTATGCCCTCCGGTGAGACAATAAAATAATTTCCCTCCGTGATCGATATCCTGCATCCTGCAAAAAAATGCTCTGCATGAACTCTCGGATGGGACTGCAGTCTTCGTGGACCATAACATCTCGAGGCTCCATCTCGAGTATATTTGAAGCGAATGGGCAGAAACCCAGGCAGTCGCCCCATACTAAATTAACATGACCAAGATTAAGAAGAGACTGTGATGTACGTTACAAACGGTGGAAAGGACTCTGAGATCTGAAGATGGTTAGCTTTTTTTATTGCGAGCCAACGTCCAAAATACTTCGCGATGCCTCATACCATGCAGCTCAGTGGCTTTTCATCTGCTAATTGACAAGCAGATGGATCCGGAAACAACGTCAAGGTCCATATGTTCAATATCTTACACAAAATTATTTCAAATTTCAGGATCCTTTCTTCTGATCATAGATCTCGCGTTACTACAAACCCTTGGATGCCATGATATCCGCTGCCTCTACAAGCTTCTTCTCGATGCCGGGCTCGCGCGAAGAGTGCCCTGCATCTGGGATGATGTGCAGAGTAATTTCTGGCCAAGCCCGTTTCAATGCCCATGCAGTAGTCGCCTATGAGCGCATGCATGTCAGTAAGGGTCTCTGGAAACACAAAAAAGTGGCATACGGGGCATACGACGTCGTATCTTCCTTGAACCACGATGGTTGGAATGTGACGGCTAGGAACAGTGAGAAGGGAGCAAGGACGCGCGAAGGATGCACATACATCTTATTGAGTTCCTGTTTCTCAAGCAATTGACCATTACGCATGAAGCCCTGCATAGTCATCGCTATAAATTACAATTGATCCAACTGTCCGACTGACGCACCTCGTTAACGAAATAGTGGTTCTCAATCCGCGCAAATGCGCTGAGTGTTGTTTCAGCAGAAAATCGAACTCGCTACTGAATCCACGTACTTTGCGAAGTCATCTTTCTCCGCTTGGGCAACAGCGTCCGTACTCACAATCAACCTTGATGTAGCCATCCTTGCAACATGATGTCAGCGATACCAACGGAGCGGAGGGCATTATCTACTTACTCCCACTTCGCCCACGCCTTTGCGGCGGCCAGACTGATATTTGGGTCCGAAGAGTTCAAGCGGCTGTGATACGCCTTCATCATGTCATGCCGTTCAACCTCTGGAATCGGGGCTAGGTATTCTTCCCTATACAACTGGGTCACCCGACAAAATTTGTCATCACTATGTTAAATTTACCATTGTTCGGGGAAAAGATGGGAAGCGCCATCCTGATAGAAGAATCGCAGTTCGCTAAGAGGTGTGAAGTGGTCAGCATGCTCTACTTTGGCTTATGAAGTGACGCATACCTTTGTCTTAGCGTGAAGATTCCGCTTTGGAAGAATCGGTTGGTTAAAATCGCCTAGCGCGTAACCAACATCTCGAGACTCACCGAAGAACGAGGGATTTGACTCGGTCTGGATGTGTCTATGTAACGAATCAACTAATTAGACGAAATGCGGTATGAAAGAAAGCCGATCACAAACTTGGGCATATACAAGGGAGAGCGTAGAGCCCTGCACGTCTGTGTCAGTGATAAAGTCCAGAAGAAAGTGCAGTGACACAAACCCAACTACCGCCGAATACGTGCCATTTCGCGACATCTAGCTTCTGCCGAAGGACCTCGATGTCTTTCACGAGGTCCCACGTGGTATTGTTCTCCAATTCCGCGCTCCTACACAATCTCATGCAGGAGCGATGTCAAGAAATCGATGGGACTTACGGAGTGGACTTTCCAGCACCCCGTTGATCAAACAGGACAATCTACAAAATTGAGAGAGCGTAATGCATTTGAACATGAATATGTCCTCTACCAAATGACTATTACTTACTTTGTATTTCTCAGGGTTGAAGAACTCTCTATCCTTCGGATCTGTTCCTCCTCCTGGACCACCGTGGAGGAAGACGACTAGCCAGCAGTTAATAACCTTGATCTGAACTGCATAAAACATCATCAGAGCACGTACCTGGATCGCCTTGCCTGTTTCCACTCACTTCATAACTTCCGACAGATTATCATCGATGTTACCACAAATGATCAAAAGACATACTAAAGCTGATGTTTCTCTGAATCCGCGCCCCGGAAAAACCCAGACTCGTAGGGCTTGATAGGAGGATACATCGCTGCAGGTTTCGACGGAGTGATGGACGAAGGTGAGCGCAAGGTGGAAGATAGAGTTATCCTTGCAATCGGCCTAAGAATCCTGGGAGTAATGATAAGGTGAATTGACGCCTTTGATTAAAGGCCCTGCGCAGCAACACCTGATTGATCATGAGGCCATTTGCACACGAGCAAAGGAAAACCGCGCGAAATTCGAATGTACTCACGAGTCAGAAGCGCTCTGGAGTGTCCGAGTCGGTGCTTTAGCGCTTAGTCTTGTAAGCGCTTGATCAACGAGGCTGGGAGCGTTACAGACGTTTCGGAAAGTCTTGACTCACGTGTTTGTAATGGTTCAAAAATAGTAGAAATGTTGAAAAATCATTTAAATCAGTTTCAAGTTTTGTACGCCTCCGAACGGCTTCAAACACACCATCTGGCACATATTTCTCACTCAGACTCCCCATGGTCTACCAGAGGATCAGTCCTGATCAAGAAGAACGAGCTCTGTACTTGCATTTGGAGGATGGATGGTTTACTTGAACGGGGCAGTGACTCAAATTATATTCTGTCGCTCACGCCTTCTCCACTGTGAAAGAGGTGGCTTCGACGGCTCTCTGACATGGCCAATTCCCTGAGCAGGACCTTCGTGAAGTTTGCTTCAGGCGACGGCGCGCAACGGCAACCCTTTACCCTGCCGTCCTTCTTCCTCTCCTTCACGCAGCGTGCAGAATGTCTGCGTTCATCCGCGCACTTTCTCCTTTGAACTCCTGGTTCTCCTTCCTGGTTTCTCTCTCACACCCACCCACCCGAACTGCTGGGATTTTTCTGCTGTTTTGCCTGTCAAGCCGTTTGGAGTGGTCTTCATGTCCTCCTCACGGTTCACTCTCAGACCTTTAGTTTCGGACTGGTGGTGCTGATCTCCTTTGTAGCCTACACTGCTGTACTCTAATCTGTCCCGTAGTCTGTCCGCACCCAAAACATGCAGGTGCGACTTGCGCATTCTCCCTCGCATGCAGGATCTCTCCCCACTCCTACAGTCCTTTCCGAAAGTCTTGACTCACATGTTCGAAATTGTTCAAAAATAGTAGAAATGTTGAAAATTCAATTAAATCGCTTTTGAGTATTGTACGCCTCTGAACGGCGTCAAAAACACCACATCTCACAAGTTTCTCACCCAGACTCGTCATGGTCTACCAGAGGATCAGTCGTGATCGGAAAGAACGAGCCCTGTACCTGCTTTTGGAGGAAGGATGGGACATTGAGCGCATCGCTGTTGCTCTTGGAGTATCGTCAAGAAGTATAGAGCGGTGGGAGGCAAATTATGACGAGCACGGACACATCAACCCCCCCACGCCAATCATGGGTCGCCCTCGCTTGCTGGATCAAGTTATGACAGACGAGATCCATGAGCTGTTAGCCGAAACCCTGTCACTGCTACTTGACGAGATCGGCGAATGGCTCGCCATATACCACGATCAGCCAATATCGATGACAGCTCTCCACGAAAACCTCAAGGACCTTGGTCTCACCTACAAGTGCTTGAAGAGGGTCGCGGCCGAATGTGATGATGGTTTCCGAGCTGATTGGTTGCACAACATGACAACCAACTATACAGCTGAGCAGCTTGTGTTCCTGGACGAGTCAAGCAAAGATGACCGCACCACACTCCCTAGATATGGTCGGTCCCTCAGTGGACAATCCCCCTTTGACAGTGTCCGCTTGAACAGGGGCATTCGATACAGCGTGCTGCCGGCTCTCACCATCGACGGCTATATGACTGTCCGAGTTGTCGAGGGATCTATAGATGGCGCAGAGTTCTACGATTTCGTTGTCAACGACGTAGCAAGTATATCGTTTTCAGTGTCTGAATTTTCGCTGATCGAATCTATTGTAGTTGCCCAATATGAACCCATTCCCGCACCCCAATAGCGTGATTGTCCTCGACAACTGTTCCACTCATAAGAGTGATGCCTTATGAGAAGCTGTAGAGGCATCTGGTATGTCAAATGCTACTTTACTTCGCCTGCAAGTATCTGACACCTTCGTAGGTTGTTTACTTATATTTCTGCCTCCATACTCTCCGGATTTCAATCCGATCGAGGAGAGCTTCAGTTGCTGTACGTTCGACTACATTCATTTTATTCTGTCGCTCACACTTCCGCTACAGTGAAGAAGTGGCTTCGATGGCATTGGAGAGATCTCCAACACAGCCAATTCCCTGAGCAGGACCTTCGTGAAGCTTGCTTCAATGCCGAAAATGCCGAAAATGCTCGAGGCTGGTATATGCATAGTGGCTATCTGTAGCACGGACGATATTACGCGGAGGGGAGTAGCTAATAGCTGTGTTTATGGGTAACAATGTATGGGTATGAATATCTACGAAAGTCGTGTAAGATTATCAGAGTTTAACAAATGGTAAATGTGCAAATAAACAGCAGGGATATCACATTCTAGATCTCGAGTGCGGACCTAGGCAAATGGGTTTTCTGCTTTGCTGGCAACATAGGCATTCAAGATACGTATGTGAGCAAGCGGAGGCACTGCAGCCCATTCCCAAATATCAGCACCTAAAGCATCCAGCTTGTCGCCAACTTTGAAGCCGAGCTTTTTAAGACTCTGGCAGTCATTGTCGTCCAGAGCATATTTTTGACACCATTCCTCCACCGGATTCTTGGTAACCTGTGCCGGCACAGCTGAAATGCTGGCAGATGCACCGAAATGCTGGTGTGTGCAGCCCGGCCCCACGTGGTGTGCTACTGGACTCGGAGTGGGTGGTACAAATTGCTGCATGTGCTGAGGGTGCATGTTCCATGGTACGAAAGGGTACAAAGGGGATGAAAATTGCTGCAGTGAAGGGTTTGGGAGGTTCCACGGTGACATTGAAGGGAAGAACGGTTGGACAGACGTGTTCGAAGCATGAGGAGTCTGTGGTGTCTGAGGCAGTGTCAAATCCTTGATGTGATCCTTAGGGTTGAAGAAATTGCTGCCAATGGGAATCCGCCCATATGAGGTTTGCTTGCGAAGCTGGCAGCTATCATATATGAGTGTCACAGTAGACAATGATGATGTACATACAATGGAATTCGCCCAAACTTTCATTCTATTGGAGTTCAAGTCAAAATGCCAGCCTTGTGGTTCTAGAACATAGCAGCGGATCGAAGGGTGAGTTGCACAAGTACCAATCTCGTGCTCGTCGTTAAGTCTCTCCAGGATTGGTGTGATTTGATCATCAAATGAAAGCTGCGCATCATTTCAATGTCAGCAATTTCACTTGCTGTCACCGTGAGCACTCACTTTTCTCCCATACAAGCTACCATCATCTTGATGTTTTTCAGGAATATCCAGAATCAGAACGGGTGCAGCTTGACGTTTGTGTTTGGTAGGTCTCGGAGTCGTGAGTGCAACAATGATGATTGCGGAGTCTGGATCTTTCATTCCTCGAATCTGCTTCTTCATGGTTTCATAGCCAACAGCATCCTTCAAAGGAAGAGGATTTTTCTTCTGGAAGCTCCACTTTGTACTAGACATATCAATATTCTCCCTCTCGACATTGGCAAACACCACTATTTCGTCAACAAACTGGTGCCAACTCATCTCCGGAGCGATGTTGAAAGGACCATCTGAAACAGGTGGCTGCTTCACGAATTTGTCACCCTTGGGAGTCTTGCCTCTCTCCAATACCAGTGGCTGGGCAATCTCAACATACACAGGTACGGAGAAGTCCTTTGGGCCTTCTTTGCGAGGTCGTCCACGTGAGCGAGGCTTGATAACATTCTTCGTACCAGGGTTATGAGCCTTTTTTGCACGCTTCGAAGCTTTAGAAGGCTTTGACTTCTTCCTTGCATTGGCTGAAGGATCATCTGCCTCGGAGGTATCTGCAGCACAGTCGGAATCATATTTCTGCTTCAATAGCTTACTACCAGGGATCCGGATCTTCAGAGCAGGCTGCTTGGCATAAATTGCATCTGCCTAGGTGTCAGTTTATTCCCATCGAGTAACAAGGAGGTAGTCACGGTAACCTTTGATCGCTTGTAGCTCAGGAGCAAGCTCTAACTCCGAGTCATCGTCCCCATAGGTTTCATCACCATACTCACCCAAGGAGTCTTCCATACCACCAAGATTACCATGTTCTTCGTCTAAAATGTTGCCAGATTCCATATGGATACCATCAACAGATTCATCATCAGAGTGTTGTGAATGAGAGGCATCCTCCTCGTCGGAGCATTCAGTTACTGTATTAGACATAATCTAATGTTCAAAAGAGTGACAGTTATGCTTTTCTGCTCGACTTTGAAGGAGAGTGGTGCAAGTTTGCTGAATTTTCGATTTATTTGAATTTTCAACATTTCTACTATTTTTGAACCATTTCGAACACGTGAGTCAAGACTTTCGGAAAGGACTGTAGTGACGCTCCCGAAAAGGCTCAAACACTAATTTATAATGTCACGACTCAAACAATATACCTGGCCAGGTTCAAGTTAGTCGATCATCATCAAATATACCTAGGATACCCCAAGACAGTTCTGTTCGACGCTTGCGATGTCGATTCACATCCCACTTCCAGTCCCGACTCACCCACATGAGGCTGCACCACCTTCAGCACTTTCTGAGAACGAGCAGACTTTATACGACATCGTCCTCAAACACTTCTCTTCCACAGACTATACGCTTCCGAATGTCAACCAGGAGAAGGCTGCACTGATAGTGGATGAAAAGTTTTGGTTGGTCAGTACACCTTCTTATCACTCTTGAATTTTAGTTGGTTGATCAACGTTATTTTGACTAACAGTCATATGAATGTCTGCTGAGATACCTACGTGCTACAAAGTGGGACGCGAAAGAGGCCATCAAGCGCTTGGAAGACACGTTAAAATGGAGACGTGATTTCGGGATTTACGACATAATCACGCCTCAACATGTCGAGCCAGAGGTATGAGGAAACGAATTCCTACAAGTTCACCTGTTCAATACAAATTAAGGAAGGCAACGACCGGCAAAGAGTTCCTCTTTGGCTACGATACTCATGGTCGACCTGCCCTCTATTTGTGCCCTTCAAAGCAGAATACTGAGGAGTCGCCGCGTCAAATCCATTATACCGTCTGGATGCTCGAACGCGCTATCGATCTTATGGGTCCAGGTGTTGAGTAGGTGGCTTTCTACGCATGACATCCTTAAAATTTATTTCAGCGCTGTCTAGGACCCTTGCGTTGATGATAGATTATGCGGATAAAGCCAAAAACCCGTCAATCGGCACAGCTCGCACAGTGCTCAACATTCTCCAGACACACTATCCAGAACGCCTCGGTCTTGCGCTCATTGCACACCTTCCTTGGCTTTTGCACGCATTCTACAAACTAATAACGCCGTTCATTGATCCCCTCACTCGGCTGAAGATGGTCTTCAACCCTGTCATTAACGGAAATGGGCTTTTTCGGACGGCTGCGGAGGCTGAAGCCTGGAGTGCCAATAGTGCGTCGCGGGTATTTGAGCCGGAGCAGTTTGTCCAGGAGGGTTGGAATGGCTCTCAGCCATTTATATATTCACAGGCTGTTTACTGGGAAGCGCTAGTGAAGCTATGTGAGGAGAGGCGGTCTAGGATGGTCGTGGCTTGGCATCGCATTGGGGGGAAGGTTGGTACTAAGGAGTGGGAAGTTAAAGTTGCCGTTAGGGACGAGACGATGAACGTGCAGGTAGATACAGAAAACGTGCTGGCGGAGAATGGCCAGTTTCAGTCTTGAGGGAACAGTAAACATTTTGTTTGCCTATTCGCTGTTATTTCCTGACGCGCTAATCTCAACTAAATCTATGAGTTTCGACGGATGAAGTGTGACTAGACAGAAAGTCGGATGATGGAACTACCTTGGTAATCGGCTTTGAGACTTCTGAGAGTCAATGACATGCCTTTGAGCATGCACCTCTGATCATGGGACGTATATCATCACGTACTAATCAGGACTGTCCTGAGGAAGGCACAAATTTGCTCATCCAATTGGCACCGGCGTTCTCTACTCGGGCCCTAGCGCTTAACACTCCCGAAAAAGCTTGGGATCACAATAACTAACGTATACAGCCATGACAATTCATTGACACCCCAAGACAGCTCTGCCTAACGACTGCGATGTTGATTCACGTCCCGCTCCCTGTCCCGACTCACCCACATGAGGCTGCACCACCTTCAGCACTTTCCGAGACGGAGCAGACTTCATATGACCGTGTCCTCCAACACTTCTCTGCTGTAGACTATACGCTTCCGAATGTCGACCAGGAGAGGGCTGCACTGACAGTGGATGAAAAGTTTTGGCTGGTTGGTGCAACTTTTCATTCGCAGTCTTCGATTTTGTGCATTGGTTGACATGCCCCATCTTGTCCTATGGCGACTAACAGTCATATGAATGTCTTCTGAGATATTTACGTGCTACCAACTGGAACGCGCATGCGGCAATAAAGCGCTTAGAAGATACGCTCAAGTGGAGACGTGAATTCGGGATCTACGACAAAATCACTCCCGAATACCTCGAACCAGAGGTACGGGGAAGCGAGTTCTTCGATGTTCACGTTTAATACGAATGATTTTAAGGCAATGAACGGTAAAGGGTTTCTATTCGGCTACGATCCACACGGTCGACCTGCCATCTATGTGAGCCCCTCGAAGCTGAGTGCCGAAGAGTCACCCCGTACAATCCAGTTCATTGTCTGGTTGCTCGAACGCGCCGTTGACCTTATGGGGCCAGGTGTTGAGTTGGTGCCCTTCTGCACATTACACTTACTTCGAAACTTATTTCGGTGTTATCTAGGACCCTTGCGTTGCTGGGAGATTATGCAGACAACACCCAAAACCCATCATTTGGTATGGTCCGCACAGTGCTAGGACATCATCCAAACACATTACCCAGAACGTCCTCGGCCTTGCGCTCATCGCACATCTTCCCTGGCTTTTGAACACGTTTTTTAAACTACTCATGCCATTCATGGATCCCTACACCCGGCAGAAGCTGGTCTTCAACCCTGTCATCAATGAGAATGGTCTTTTTCGGACGACCGCGGATGCTGAAGCATGGAGTACCGGCAGTGCATCACGAGTATTTGAGCCGGAGCAGCTTATCCAGGAGGGTTGGAATGGCTCGCAGCCGTTTGTGTATTCCCATGCCATTTACTGGCAAGCGTTAGTGAAGCTATGTGAGGATAGACGGTCTAGGATGGTCGCGGCGTGGCACCGTATTGAGGGGAAAGTTGGTACTAAGGAGTGGGAAGTTAAGGTTGCTGTCAGGGACGAGACTATAAAAGCCACTGGCGGAGGATGACCAGCTTCAGTCCTGAGATAGTAACCAAGCTCGTATTCCCTTTTCATTACTGACACGCCAATATATCATTATACCGGAGTGGTAGATGAACGCGCGCGCGCGCGCCAGCACAACAAGTCAGAAGATAGAGCTGTGGCTTTAAGACTCCCGAGAGTTGAAATGTTGTGTTAAGGCCTGCCCTAGCGCAGCTCGCTTAAGCTACGCCAATAACTTTGTACATTAGATCCATCTTCATAGAACGAACGCTAGGGAACAATCGGAGCTGGAAGCCCCTGGCGGTGAACATACGACGCCAGCTATGCTGGCAACCCCTGTGAGATATCAACAAACAAACACGAGCTAGTACAAGACGGAGATGACTGGTAGCAACATTAATGGTATCCAACTTCGATAGAAATCGATGACCGTCTTCTTTCACGTTCTGATTACTAGCTGCGAGGCACTGTAACTCCTTGCCAACTCCAGACCGTCAAATCACATCTACATTGGAACGTCGAATAAAGTATATAAACACCATGACAAAAGATGGAACAATAAAACAAATTCTCCCCCTCCCTGCCGAGCGCCCGACAAGTCTTAATCCCATAAGTCTATACTACTGCTAGTTGACACATGCGCGCCATGCTGGAAAGCGATTGAAGTCAATGCCAGTTCTTGCATCAAAGTCGGCCAGGAGCTTAGCTCGATATTCTCGAACGCTAAGATCAGGTGTGGTCCCGGCACAAACATCTGCACGACCAACAGAATTTGAAGAACACCTAGATAAATCTGGGTTCCCGTGGACAATGAGTCCTATAGAGTTGATGAACCGTGGTCGTATGCAGAGATCAGCACATACCGCTGAGAGGTGTTGGAGACAACAAGAAACCGAGGCTGAAGCAAGAAACCGTGACAAAGCTACCGCGTGCGGAACTTCAGTGGGAAAGAGAACTACATTCCGATTATGAGCTCACCTCGCAAAGTAACCACGTGAGTCCTATGAACACCATGAAACAGTCCCCGATCATACCTCTTTTCGATGGTCGTCGTAGTTCACGGAAGTGTTTTAGAACAATCCAGACTGCAAGGCCCAGTGCGAGGACTTTCCATACAGTAGTGAGCACCCAAATTATGGTATACATCAGTAGGATATCCCCCTCGACGTCAACATCACACTGATAGGTTCCTGAGAGAATGAGCGCCTCTGGTACTCGTCAACGCAATGAAATCTTTCAGCCATAATTAGGTTCACCCCCTGAATATACCTTGTTGTTATTGCGATCGTCACTCCGTCGGCGATGTTGACAGCCAGGAAGACAACGAGACACATCAGCACATTTCTGGATCACATGACATGTAACCGAGTGATCATGACGACTTGCTGCATTGCATGATTTATCAGTCAACTCGATATCGTTGAGTAGCTCACCATCCAGTATTGCAGTTATGATCACATTCATCCAATCTTGTGAGACGCGCATAATACAGTCCTGACAAATTCAGCTTGTGGTTAGCACCGGAGGATCACACACTCGAAAATAAACTCACAGCTGTAGCAGTCTTATATCAGCCAACTAGCATGGTCAAGGATCTCACTCACCCCTACATGGGAGTGCAGTTAACTGGAATGTGAGTGGCAAGCCTTGGTGAAGAATACCCACTACATCTGTCACCGGAATTGTCGGAACATATGATGTATGCTGCTGGTCAGGAGAAAGAAATGCACTGTATGTGAAGAGAGATACTCAGTGTGCTGATGCTGATTATCAGACATGACCGATTAGCACAACGTCACTTGCTTGGCCTTCCATACACAGCATACATTATTCCAACATAGCGCACCTAGGATATCTGAAAGTCAGCACAGCTTTTCAACCAAAACTTATAACGCAAGCTACATACACTCAGATACAGAAAAGTCATCAGGGACCAGCGTTTCATCTGTCGCAAATTCATCGCTGTTCTTCTGACGTAGGACTCTGCTTACCCAGATCAATTCGACCTATAAACATATTCTTAGCGAGATAACTGCTCCGGAAATGGCATCAACCTACCTCTTGTTTGAACGTCAGTGCCCAGTGGAAATACTACAAGAGTGTCAGATGTTCTTTCATGCTACCTAGCTCACCACAATCGTACATCACCCCGGTATCGGAGGCAACTGCAAAACCGCAGCCAAGGTTAGATCGAGATATAATCGTCTTCATCAGACTGGCTCTCCACAAACCCACGAAATAGCTGGAAATATGATATGAATTGATGACTGGTCACCAAGTAGGATCATTTGAGACTAGGGTCATGTTATTCGAGGATGGATATGAGCTTGGTGGACGTATGGCAATGGCGTTCGTGCGAGACATGCCACCATCCAGCGCTTTTATGTTCGAAACCAGCATTACTGGAATATTAACCGTTCCTGTTTTGAAACAAATGTAAAACACACTACCTTTGGTGTTGCATCAATTTGCACTGATTGATAATCCGCAATTGAAGTTACATGGCACGGTAGAAGCCCGGCTTCTTGTAAGGCAATAAATAAAGAACTTAGGAAGAGGGAGATCGATACAATGATGATATTCAGTAGACAGCAACTCACGAGTGGCGTGCTACAAACAATGGATGTGTAGCAACCATAGAAATGCACCCACAAGTTACAATGCACCGCAGTACGACGTCGCAAACGGTGCACGCGACACTCATGAAAGAGCAGTGCTAGGAGAAGGACGGGATTTTCGCAAACGCTAGTGACGCCCCCATTGGCCGGAGCGCCAGCGTCGACTCGGAATAGCCCCAATCCATGCGGATACGGCAGCTACAGATCTAGAAGCGCCCCGAACGCATGCGATGACCAGCGCTTTACGCAGGGAAATCCCAAAGTCGCCGCGAATAAAGCAAGAACGCGTCGGTGGAGATCCATGTGCCGTAGTTTGAGGTAGAGAAGACTGGTCAGATATGATAAAATTTGGAATTAGCGTCACAGAATAGTACCGACCCTTTTAGTTTGAAGTTTCCTAGATCTGTCCAACTTGTCTATGTCGAGTATCGTGCCTGCAGCCTAATGGCATCAGTGAACCGGTGAACAAATGAGAATGATATGTAAGGCAATAACATTGCAACAATCTGCGTAAATCTCCATGACCGCTTTCGCATGGGAATGTGTGGAAATCTCGAGGAAACGCCCCTACCATTCTTCAATTGGATGGATTGAAGAAAAAATCTGCTGTGAAACAAATATCATTTCGGTTTCTGAGCAGCTTCTGGATCTAATTTGCCGACTGCCGTTAATTGGTTGGTTGAAACGTCGCAAGACCCAACCATCACGTACGCGTGTACCCCATATAAGTAATCAAGAAGGTTGAACGACTCGTTCTCAGCCTAGTCTCAGACTGAAGTACAGCTGTCTTCAACATTCTGCAACCCTCTTCAACCTTCTTTATCAGGTCTAGGATAACCGGGTCCGCGAATCCGCCCACTATGTGGCCATCCTTCAGGTGCTTCAACTTAGGCCATTGCCGCTTATTCATTTAAGGCTCCCGAAAAAGCTCGAGAACACGTATATATAATGACGTCCCAGGACAGATCTTTCCAACGACTGCGATGTCGATTCATGTCCCGCTCCCTGTCCCGACTCACCCACATGAGGCTGCACCGCCTTCAGCACTTTCCGAGACGGAGCAGACTTCATATGACCGTGTCCTCCAACACTTCTCTGCCGTAGACTATACGCTTCCGAATATCGACCAGGAGAGGGCTGCACTGACAGTAGATGAAAAGTTTTGGCTGGTTGGTGCAACTTTTCATCGCAGTCTTCGATTTTGTGCATTGGTTGACCTGCCCTATCTTGTCCTATGGCGACTAACAGTCATATGAATGTCTTCTGAGGTACCTACGTGCTACCAACTGGAACGCAGACATGGCCATAAAGCGCTTAGAAGATACGCTCAAGTGGAGACGTGAATTCGGGATCTACGACAAAATCACTCCTGAATATATTGAGCCAGAGGTAAGAGGGAGCGAGTTCTTCAAGTTCACGCGCTTAATGTGAATGATTTGCAGGCAACTAGCGGCAAAGAGTTTCTCTTTGGCTACGATGCTCACGGCCGACCTGCCATCTATGTGAGCCCCTCAAAAGTGGGTACCGAAGAGTCACCCCGAACAATTCAGCTCACTATCTGGATGGCCGAACGCGCTTTTGACCTGATGGGTCCAGGTGTCGAGTAAGTGGCCTTCTACGCATTACATTTCTTTTCAGAACTTATTTCAGCGCTATCTAGGACCCTTGCGTTGATGGTGGATTACGCAGACAACACCAGGAACCCGTCATTTGGCCTGTGCCGGACATCGCTCGACATTATTCAAACACATTATCCAGAACGTCTCGGCCTTGCGCTTATTGCACATCTTCCCTGGTTTTTGAACGCATTTATTAAACTACTCACACCGTTCATGGATCCCTACACCCGGCAGAAGTTGGTCTTCAACCCTGTCATCAATGAGAACGGTCTCTTCCGGACGGCTGCGGATGCGGATGCTTGGGATGCCGACAGCACATCAAGAGTATTCGAGCCGGACCAGCTTATCCAAGAGGGTTGGAATGGCTCACGGCAGTTTATGTATTCTCATGCCGTGTATTGGGAAGCGCTTGTAAAGCTATGCGAGGAGAGGCGCTCTAGGATGTTCGTGGTGTGGCATCGCATGGGTGGGAAGATTGGGATTAAGGAATGGGACGTTAAGGTTGCTGTCAGAGACGAGACGATCGACGCTCATGTATAGGTGGATGGAGCGTTGACGGAGAATGACCAGCTTCAGTCGTGAGGAAGCCACAGCCAAGCATTCATTACCAATTAGCTTGTCTTTTCTGACGCGCTAACGTAGACCGAATATATACACGCGTCTTTTGAGCTGTTTACAGACTTGCTGATAATTCCAAATTTGTTGTGCTTTGGGATCTGTCACCGAGAGAACAGTCAGCTGAATTGAAGACCAACTAAAATTACAGGATGTCAGCTACCAATCCACCATGTTGAGAACTTCCTACTGATTTCACAGTCTCATCCGCGTTGTGATGCAATGTAGGATCAAATGTGATGAGGGAATTTGGACTCACCGCCTTTGGCGGGGTTTGAAATCACATCCTGTCTTCATTCTTTGTCTTCTTCTTCATCAGAAGATACTTGTAGTCCGTATGCGCGTGCTCGCGACCTCAGATCTGACCCAATATAGAAGATGAATATCGATGAACAAATGCAAGCAAGACCCGGGCAACATGAACCCACGCACATTGGCGGTTACGGCTGAGCGTTGGCACTGTTTCCATGTCTAATGCAGTATGTGGACTGAATAAGATCTGATCTGACGAATGTCGATCGTTTATCGCAAAAACTGAACAAAAGAATGATCGTTGAAGGTGGCCCCTTGGATCTGGCCATGACGATAAGCGGTCCACGACCTCATTTTCAGAGAGACCATTGAATAGAAAGAGGTAGTGTCGAAGAGGTAGAACTGATACTTCTTCCGCGTCTATAGCGAGCTTGACAACGAGTCGTTCCTGATCCTGCGGATACTTGCGCCGCGCCGCGGCGACCTGGCTCTGAATATCCCCCCACCTGCTCAAGACCTCGTAAGCTTCTATGCCAGATAGCAGACAGAGACTACGTTTCACGGAGTGCGGTGTCGATGAGCCTGGACAGATTGTCAATGAAAATGATGCGCAGCCGAACATCAAAAAGACTTCGCCAACAGCTGCCTTCAAAAATCCACAGCTCCACCTTGTGATGACTGTACCAGGAATCACGCTGGCACCGCTTTGAGCAGTACCGCGCAACTTGGCATCCCGCGCATTGCCTAAGCTGATTATCTTCTGCAGTATCACGACAATGACACTATTTTGGAGGTAGGTCGGCAGGAACGAATAAACGAAGCCTGTTACTGACTCGTAGCACCCAGCCCTTTTCATCGGGTGATGGTCGCCTTATCATTTCCTCCCTGGACTTGAGATTGGCATATAATCGTATCTTCATCTCGACTATGGACCAGCGATCCCGGGTGGTTTCGTCTTGTCTTACGATCGGTCCGAGAGCATTGGACCAGGCGTCCACGTGTTTGCACGCGTAGGTTAAGATTTTGTCGTGGACAAGGTAATTGTATAATAACGCAGGAAAACTTTTGTTGATACCATTAAATTCTACCTCCACAGAGGGTCCTTTGAGGCCCATGGCTATTTCGAAGGCATGTGAACGGAGAGCTTGATATAGCACCGAAATAGTGTCGTCGGCATGGTCAAGGAGATCAGCGAGGTACCCAAAACTCCAGGAGAGTGAGGGTTTGAGTCTCTGCTCCATGGTCCCTGTGGAAGACAGGAGAAGTTGGATAACACGGGAAACCGAGAAAATCTCTTTGATGGATTGTCGGATGATGCATTCTTCCCGCACCGCTGCGCTTTGCTTGCTTATTTCCCTGATAAATCTAACACAATACGAAAGCATGGGTGAAAGCAGCTCGAGTGACGTTGGCAGTCCCGAGATTGCATCAGGGTCCAGGGCCATTAATCGTATGGTCTTGACATATTTCAGAGCCGTAGAAGCAACAGTACCAGTGTCACCTGACACTTCGAGTACGATGGCCATAAAGGGTTCGTCGCGTATGCACCCTGTAACCAAAATGGGGGTCATGAGTTCAAGAGGAGTGAGGTAACGATAGCGCGAATGTGACAATGGATGCTGGGCGCTGAACAGCGCATCCTTGTCTTTTACATCGAGGGCCAGCAGCCACAACTCTATGATCAAGCGCCAAAGGGTGGGCGTAGTAGCGAGGAATGGGGTATTCCCCGGGTCACTCGCGGAATAGGCAGACTGCAGTATCTTGCCAACTAGATCAATGACAATCTTCTTGTCGACGGGCCTGTAGTTGGCTCTGCACATAATGAACTGATCATGAAAGAAGATAAGCCAGGGAACGACACGGTTCCAGGCGGAGACGAAATAACGGTGTGCCTCAGTGCCAGAACTATTGCCGATATTGCCAAAGATTGTCACGATCCCGACAAGTGACCACCGGGCGAGCTCAATATCGGTGGTAGCGGCTGGTATTGACATTATAGGAACGCGATCTGGGTCGAGGTGCATGTAGATCACTGGCTGCAGTATGCACAGCTCAGATTCGGAGTAATCTGCAAGTTGATCGCAGAGCTGCTGAAAGTCTGCTACTGAACGATTCGACACTCCATGGACCAGCCTCTGAGTAATATACCAGTAAGTGGAGACAAGAAATCAAGGATCGATCGCAAAACACTCGCCTGTACATGCTTGGGCAACTGTGACAGCAATGTCGCCGAGATCATTCTCAGTAAAAACGGGCGGTGACAGGTGGTGACTGAGTCTCGTAGTAGGCAGACCAAAACGAAGTTCTTGAGATAGTCTGATCGTTCCTCATATTCATGCTCTAGATTCATACATTAGTGAGCAAGGCGCTTATCAGCCTGGATCTTACCAGGGTTCCTTTCATATTCGGAATCAGAAAATTTTGAATGCCAGAGTAGCAGTAGCAATACTAGATGTTCACTAGAGTTCGCGCACTTTTGGAGCAACGTCTATTGCTCCATAACGCACAAACATAGAAATTTAATTCTTTGACAGTTCGATAGCCTGACATCGAAAGTACAGCATCTGCGAGTTTGTTTTTCCAAAATCAACGTGTTGAGTCCGGCGGAGAGTTACCGCGCAGAAAAGTGCATTTTCCCTAGAGTTCATGTCACACGTCTGCCGCAACGCCTTTATTCACACTCCGCAGTGTCCGCACCATTCGTACA
This sequence comes from Suillus lakei, assembly GCA_016628065.1. NCBI lineage: Eukaryota > Fungi > Basidiomycota > Agaricomycetes > Boletales > Suillaceae > Suillus > Suillus lakei. The sequence goes on from JABBWA010000111.1 coordinate 46,458, forward strand.
CCACATTTCGGCATTGCGGAGTTTCGATTTACAGTCTTGATGTAACGCTTTGGATAGTTTGTCACGTCTAGAGCATATGTCTTTTTTTTGCAGATGATCCTGACAAGCATGTGGCCCCGGAGCAATTTGTTTTAGTATTCTCTCATTGTGTATAACCATCATACTGCATTCCAGAAATTTATGTGGTGATCTGACCTTTAGAGTGAGCCTTCTATGCACAAAACTAGCCTCGCACCAATAAGTTGGCCATGGGACGAGATCTACTTCAATGTTCTTCAAACAAAAAACATGGCACTGTGTATTATGTTGGGGGGAGCCTAAATACAACATATATAAGGATTCCGTGCAGAGACAAAGTTGAAGTTGAATCCATTTTGTACGCAACGTAGTAAGATGACTCAATGTCTCCAAAGCTTGGAGGTCACCGACGTCAACAACACCCTGAGCTTCTCGCAATCGAGGTGTCGAGCCCAGGCTGCAACATTAGATAAGTATAAATAGCTTTAATCGCATTGTGCTATAGTGCGGAGATATGCGTGATGGGTAAACATAGCAAAGGCATGGTCTACTGGGGAGAGTGATGAACGTACTATTGCTGCGTCGTCCCTGTCGGGGGTCACTCTCCAGCCCATGCAAACCTGACCCGATACAGCAGATCAATGAACGAGCGCAAGCAAGACCCGCCGAAGAACAAGAATTCACGCACACTAGCGGTTACGGCTGAGCATTGGCACTGTCTCCATGTCTAATGCAGTGCGCGGACTGAATAAAATCTGCCGTGACAGATATCGATCGTTTATCGTGATAACCGAACAAAAGAATGATCGTCGAAGGTCGCCCCTTGGATCTGGCCAGGATGATAAACGGTCCACGACCTCATTTTCAGAAAGCCCATTGAACAGGAAGAGGTAGTGTCGAAGAGGCCGAACTGATTCTTCATTTGTATCAAGAGCGAGCTCGACCACAAGTCGTTCTCGATCTTTCGGGTATTCACACCGCGCAGTGACGACTAACTTCCGAATATTGTCCCAATTACGCTGCATCTGGCCATTTTCTAGGGCAGCTAGAAGGCAGAGACTACGTTTCACGTGGCGCGGCGTCGATGAGCCTAGATACATTGTCAGCGGAATGACGCACATCGCTGAACATCGAAAAGGCTCACCAATAGCTGCCTTCAAAATTTTACAGCTCAACCTATGGTGACTATACCAGGAATCACGCTGGCATCGCTTTGAGCAGTACCGCACAACCTGACATCCCGCACATTGCCTGAGCTGAATATCTTCTGCAGTACCACTACAGTAACACTGTTTAGTAAGATGTCCGGTCAGCAGCAACGAAACAACGAAGTCGGTCACTGACTCGTAGAATCCAGCCTTTTTCATTGGGCGATGGCCGCCTCATCACTTCCTCCCTGGACCTCAGATTGTCATATAATCGTATATCCTCCTCAATCCCGGACAAGTGCTCCCAGATGGTCCCCTCCTGTCTCGCGATCGGCCCGAGAGCAATAGACCAAGCATTCAAGTGTTTGTAGGCGTAGGTCAAGATTTGTCGTGAACAAGGTATTGGTATAATATCCCAAAAAAATCCGCATTGATCTTATGAAAATCCACCTCCACATCTAAGGGTTCAGAAGGACCTATATGTACCACTGTTTCAAGTGCGTGCGCGCGGAGAGCTTGATGGAGCGCTGAGACGGGGTCGTCCGCACGGTCAAGGAGAAAGACGAGGTACCCAAAACTCGAAGTGAGGGCCGCCTCTATGGTCCCTCTACCAGGGAGCAGACGTTGGAGAAAACGGAGAACGGAGAAAATCTCTTTGACGGATTGTCGGAGTATGTATGCTTCCCGCATTGCAGCACTTTGGATGCTCGTTTTTGCGATGAATCTAACACAGCCCCACAACATTGGTACAAGCAGTGCGTCCTTAGGCATTGATCGTATGCTCCTGACGTACTTCAGAGCTGCAGAAGTGACGGAGCCAATGCCACCTGACACTTCAAGTAGTATGGTCACAAAGTGTTCGTTCTGCGTGCATTCCGCAGCCAAGAAGGAGCTCAAAACTCGAAGAGAAGTGGTGCGACCGCCGGACTCCAATGAAATGCACACCACACCCTCCTCTTTGGTTTCAAGGGCTAACGACCACAACTCTGCGATCGGACGATAAAGGGTAGGTGAGGTAGCGAGCGCCGTGTTCCCGCTAGGGCCGCGGCCGACGACTAAAACATGAAACAGTATGCTAGTAACAAGTTTGATGGCAGGAGTCCTGTCGACGGGTCTATAGTTGGCTCTGCACATAATGAACTGGTCATGAAAGAAGACCAGCCAGGGAGCGACACGATTCCAGGCGGAAAGAAGATATTGTTTTTTCGAATCGTCGGCGCCAGGGCCATCGATGTCGTTCAAAGTTGTAACGATCGCGAGAAGTGACCATCGGGCAAGCTCAATATCGGTGGTAGCGGCTGAAGTTGACTTTGCAGGAATGCAATCTGGGTCGAGATGCATGTAGAACACTGGCTGCAGTATGCACAGCTCAGACTCGGAGCAATCTGCAAGTCGTTCGCAGAGCTGCTGAAAGTCTGCTACTGAACGACTCGATACTCCACGGACCAGCCTCTGAGGAATATACCAATAAGCAGCGATAGATTAGGGATCGATCGAAAAACACTCACCTGTATATTGCGGGGCAGCTGTGACAGCAGTGTCGCTGAGATCATTCTCGGTAAAAACGGGTAATGAGCCGGAGTGAGTCGGACTAGTGTAAGGCGAAAGTGGTGAATTCACAGCTGCTAATTGAAATTCACGAACACTTTAGAGGTTACCTTGTTTACCAAGGTCACCCAGAGGCATAATTGTGGCGCGACGTGACCTGAATTTGATACTCCGACACAACTCCGACTTAGCTTCAGCGACAACAGACGACAACGCGAACTTCATGCTGCATATCGTGATAACCGAACAAAAGAATGATTGTTGAAGGTCGCCTCTCCAGTGGATTTGGCCAGGATGATGAACGGTATATACTTCAGTCTCAGGAACTGAATGGAGAGAGTGGAAAGGAGGGGGATGGATATGCGCGCGAGAAATGTCACCTCACAGTTCAAACGTACGACTGATCAACAAATAAAGTTGAACGTTGAACGTTGAGACCTGTACATCCTGGGGCAGCTGTGACAGTAGTTTCGCTGAGATCATTCTCAGGTGGTTCACTGAGTCACTGACTAAGTCTCCCAGACCATATAATTATAGAAGGACCTTAGTAAGATAGTCTGATAGTTTACGAAGTACTTGGTGAGCGCTTGAGCACTTATCAATGATATCGCCTGGATCTTACCAGGGTTCCTCCGACATTTGGGATCGGAAAAATTTGAATGCAGGCTCGAGATCGAGAGTAGAAATAAAGTTGAATACATCTTGTACAAGCTAGGCTTACTTGAGGTGCCCTAACTGCAACATTACAAGTAAATAGCTCCAACTCAACTATTGTGTGTGCAGTGTTTGAGAGCGAAAGCATGGTCGACTGGAAAGCGTAATGAGCGTACTACCAACTATGATGGATGATCAATGCGTGCTATGACTGTGTCATCCCCGTCGGGGGTCAACCTCGATCGGTCCCTAGGCCTCCAGCCCAGATCATGGCGCCATCACCTGACACAATACGGAAGATCAACGAACAAGCACAAGCAAGACCTGGTGGACAAGAACTCACGCATATTAACGCCTATGGCCAAAATTCATCTCCATGTCTAATGCAGTACGCGGACTGAACAAAATTTGTCGTGAATAATATTGATCGTTTATCGCGATAACTGAACACAAGAATGGTCGATGGGCCCTTGGTTGTTTCAAGTTCCAGGACGATAAGTTTTCCACCACGTCGTTTTCAGAGAGCCCGTCGAATAGGAAGAGGTAGTGTCGAAGAGGCCGAACTGATACGTCAAGCTTGTCTACGCCAAGCTCGACCACGAGTCGATCCTGATCTGTCGGATATTGGCGTTGCGCAGCGGCAACTAACTTCGGAATACCATCGTCCCCCTGGCACGACATCTGTCTGTCTTCTAGGGCAGCTAGCAGACGGAGACTACGTTTCACATAGTGTGGTGTCGATGAGCCTGGATAGATTGTAAGCAGAAATGATGCGCATCTCTGAACATCGAAAAGACTTACCGACAGCTGCCTTCAGAAATTTACAGCTCAGCCTATGATGGCTATCCCAGGAATCACGCTGGCATCGTTTTGAGCAGTACCGCACAACCTGACATCCCGCGCATTGCCTGAACTGAATGTCTTCCGCAATGCCATCACAGTAACACTGTGTAAAGAAATAAATCAACCGTCAGCAGGAACGAAACAGCGAAGTCTGTGACTGACTTTTAGAAACCAGCCCTTTTCATTGGATAATGGCCACCTTATCATTTCCTCCTTGGACCTGAGAGTGACATATGATCGTATCGTCCGCTCCATTGCGGACCAGTCCTTCCAGAGGTTTTCGTCTTGTCTCGCGATTGGTCCGAGAACATTGGACCAGGCGTTCACATGTTTGCAGGTGTAGGTCAAGATTTTGTCGTGGACAAGATAATGGTATAATATCTCAAAGAAATCTGCGCTGATATCATGAAGATGCGCTTCCATCTTCACGGGTCCGAAGGGAGCCATACGGATCGTTATTTCAAGGGCGTGTGCGCGAAGAGCTTCGTGGAACACTGAAACAGGGCCATCGGCACGTTCAAGTAGAAAGAAGAGGTATTGAAAACTAGAGGCGAGGGCTTGCTCTGTGCTCCCTTTACCAGGGATAAGAGGCTGGAGAATGCGGAGAGCCGAGAAAATATGTCTGATGGAGTGTCGGAGGATGAACCCTTCCCGTATCGCAGCACTGTGCATGCTCGTCCCTATGATAAATTTAACACAGGTCGAAAACATTGCCAGGACTTGAATCAGCTCGATCCGGACGGCCTCGGAGGTTATATCAGGGTCCTTGACCATTGATGATATGGTCTTGACATACTTCAGAGCTGCAGAAGTGAAGGGGCCAATGCCACCTGACACTTCGAGTAATATGTTTACAAAGGATTCGTTACGCATGCATGCTCCAGCCAAGAAGGTGGTGACAAGTCGAAGAGAAGTGATGCGACCGAGGCCACGCAATGGCACTTGAATGCTCAAAACGTCCTTCGTCTTTTGTTTCAATAGCTAACACCCACAACTCTGCGATCGGGCGGCAAAGGGTGGGTGTGGTAGCGAGTTTTGAGTTCCCATCAGGATCGCAGCCAGCGATTAGACCATGAAACAGCATGCTGGCAACAAGCTCGATAGCAGGAATCCTGTCGACGGGTCTATAGTTGGCACCGCACATAATGAACTGGTTATGAAAAAAGAGAAGCCAGGGAGCGACACGATTCCAGGAGGAAAGGAGGCATCGTTTCTCCGAATAAACATCGATACTGCCTAAAGTTGTGACAATCCCTGCAAGGGACCACCGAGCAAGCTCGATATCGGTGGTAGCGGCTGGAGTTGACTTTGCAGGAACGCGATCTGGGTCGAGGTGCATGTAAAACACTGGCTGCAGTATGCATAGCTCGGATTCCGAGCAATCTGCAATGCGATCGCAGAGCCGCTGAAAGTCTGCTACTGAACGGTCCAACACTTTCTGGGCCAGCGCCTGAGAAACATACCAGTAAGCGGCGATAACAAATCAATGATCGATCACAAAACACTCACAAGTACATCCTGAGGCACCTGTGACAAAAGTGTCTCTGCTGAGATCATTCTCAGTAAAAATGGGTACTGCGCAGTGTGCACTGCCAAAAGTCGTGGTCTAGTCTCCCGTAAGAAACAGAAGAAAGAGAGTCATTCCTTGTTTAAACCATAGGTCCATAGTGCGCTTATAATGAAATCGATATCGCCTTGATCTTATCAAGCTTCCTCCTGAGAAAATTTTGAAGCCAAATCGAGGTCGGGAGCCAAAATGAAGTTCAATTGGTTTTGTAAGATGAATCTGTGACACAATATCTTTCAGGCTTGGAGCTGACTGTCGACGATACCACGACCTTCTCGCAATTGAAGCGTCGAGCGCAAACTGCAACATTAGACAAGTAAGTAACTATAAGTGTATTGTGCGTGCAGTGCTGAGGTGTGCGTGGGGGTAAACGGAACGAAAGCATGATCGACTGGAGAGCAATGCATGTAGCAACGATGGATAATCACTACGTGCTATGACTGCGCCATCTCCGTCCAAGGATGGACGGTCTGAAGGGCCCCGTCGTGCGGGCAATGGATGTAGTTCGGAACTATGCAAATGGTACGGTGATATTCCAATCATGATACCCAAGATGATGCAATTGGAAGGTCGAGGTAGTCCCGTTGAGTACGGGAAAGTCGGAAACCCTCTGCCAGCGGATGTGGGTAGGAGATAGTGGTATGAAGCCGCTTGATGTGTAGGGCAGCTGCGTCCGTCGAGATAAGAGAGTAGCATGGAACACTAATTAGGCAGTTGCGAGAGTCGACTACATCATGCACCCTGCGGCGTGGGCTGTTGCATCGGCATTTCTCTTGCCTGACCTTGAATGTCCTGCAAGAAGCGCATGAGTTCATATTACTCTTCCATATGAAAATCACGATCATGCCAGCCTCATGGGCCACAATCAAGAAATTGAGATCATTCAAGTGAGAGGCTCACCATCCTTGGCCTTTTAACGGGTCTTGGACGGACTCCATTCGACCCCGCACGGACTCCAGCCACACCTATAGACATGTTCGCACCGTTCACACTCGAGTTGGGTGGTAGCGCAGGGCCATCCTCGAGTTCACGCTTCTTGCCTCGCATGCCGCCGATGGCGGATGTATCTGTCCGTTGTGACGCGGCACTGCTCGGCACAGCTGATCGTGGTGCAGCGCTTGTCGGTGTAGTTATCCGAATTGATGCTGTGGGAGGCGGTATTGATACAGCAGGAACATGAGGCTTTGGATGAATGGGTTGCACTTGTGATGTTGCTGGCGATTGTTGTGGGGATGGTTGATTTGGATTTGATGGTGCCACCTGCGGCGGGGGGAGCGTACCGGGTGCGCCGGGTATGCCTCCCAGCGCAAGACCTTGGGCTTGAGCACGTGCGAGTTTTTTGAGCTCTTTCTGCGAGCAGCAAATACATAATGTTCTAAATGTCAAAACTCATAGAGATGAGAAAGCCGCACGTACCCGTTTTCTCCTGTCTTCCTTTGCCTGTGCAGACGCCACGACCAAAGTACTCGCATTCCACTAGTGTGGCATCATCAAAATACGAGTATGGTGTGAGAAAAGAAGAACGTACTCCTTTCAGACCTTCCGCACTGACGGTGAACGCTTCCCTCTGTGTCCGGTCATCGAACTCAGCGATTGGTATGCGTTGCTTCGGTGGAACCTGCATCATCGTAGTAAGGTAGTCGTCCTTCTTCATCGAGTGCTTCCCAGGAACACTCCTTATGAGGAATCGGTAAGAATTCTTTTTCATTTTATCATCACTGTCTGGAAGAAGGCCGGTTGGTGTAGGTGGTGGTATAGAAGAGTGTGGCAGTGGAACCTGAGAGAGAATGGATGGGCGAACATGCTTGTCATAAGCAGAATGAAGATTAAAGCGAGCGAGAAGGTCCTGCGTGCTTGCTAGGGAAGTTCGCGGAGGAGGATTTACTGTAATTCGTGAGATTAGTCGGGTGTGAAAAGTAGTAATCAAACGCCATGATAATGAAAACAACTAGTAATGCCCGTACCGGCTGGTGGTGGTAGAAACACGAAGTTGGTGTCTCGCGTGATCGTTGACGGGCCTGCGACGGCGTTCTGATGATTATTTAGGGCGTCCTCGACGTCCATGTCGAGTAACGAGGAGAACGAGCGGAGATCAGAATCACACTCTGAAAGCGCGTAAATCTTAGGCTGCCCGAGTTATCCGAGGCGAGGCCAAAGATCAGAAAAGCAGCGTGCTCGCGGATGTCGCCGTAATTACCGACGATGAGCAAAGGCTGTTGGTCGCCGTCGTCGTCGATGGCAGGGACAAGGGGATCCGACAAGTTGACACCGCAAGAGAATGAATCGGCAAAGATTAGTCAGCCACACGTGGTTTGCAATTGCCAGCGCGAAGCGTTGGCTAACTTTTGAATCGATAAGCTTAAGTATCACCGGGACATTGGGCAGCAAAGTCTATATTGTAGAATTCTTGTGGACTGTGGTAAGCTTTTGTGTTACTTATGCTTTTGTGCCGCGAGCACAACGATCAACTCGCACTTCCAGTGGCTCCGCATACTCTCCAGCTCTCGAAATGTGATTTCCAAATAATGTAAGTAAATTTGGTGACGGTGATGAAATTGGATACTACATGAATACTGGCTGTTACTCTAGGAACAATCAAGACAGTCATCACAGGCCTCGAGCACTTATTTTCCAAAGGCTAAAGATACGTGCTCTGCACCCCACCGAACCTGCCACGAAAAACTTAGTGGATGCGAGATGGCTGTTAGTAGTGAGTGATAGTAACTTTTGGAGGCATACAATACGATGCAATGCGCCCCAGCCTCCATTGTGTTGGGTGCAAGGCCCACGATCCGATGCAAAGTGTATTTCTCATGACACTACGGAGTTTTCTATGGGCAGAGGTACCGGATACTATCGGTAAGTTATCAAGCTTGCCGTTGGAGACTGATGCCGATCCAGTTATATATTCTAATGAGAGGTCCGGAAGTTTTGTTGGTCAGAGGAACTCGACGGTCTCGACAACCTCGAGCGCAGACGATGGTGCAAACAAAGGGGAACGAGACACCGACTCGGATGTCAATCAACCGGCAAGCACCATTCCACCAAAGTGCTTGAGCCAGGCGTCCAGCCTCTCGGTTTCGAAATATTCAAAAACCCAATCCTCGTCTGCTAAAGCCTCTGCTTCCCCCTTCCACATGTATGTGAATGCATCCAACTTGCTTCCGTCGACCGTATCCACCTACAACCGGGGTTCGTTCCACTCTGAGAGGGTGGCAGGAAAGATGACGTATCCATCAACAGTGCAGGTGTCATTGCTATGGATGAGAGCGGGATAATCACGCGGCGTCTCTCGAAGCCGATTATTGTCCCGGGTTTACGCTGAGAAAGAACGTCTCCCGCTTTCGACGAGTCGCCTTTTATGGCCCAAGCCAGGAGAGGGGCAGCTATTAGCGTCCCATAGACAAAAATTGGGGCAACGGGGCTGTCAGTCGAAGGAGTAGCGTCCTTCATCTGGTGCAAGGTGATAGGGGTCAAGCGATTTCACCTTCCACCGCAAGAAAATCTGTTATAGAGTGCGGCTAGTAACGCAAAATCAATATTAAATCCACCTAGTGTGCCAGAGAAATTTGAAAATTACCTGGTTTATGGAAGGATAGTGAGAAGAATAAGTTGGCAATGGTATCCAGCCCCTGACAACTTTATTGGGCTCCCATCTGAGTGAACCAGTTGATTATTCAAGTTGTTCGATGTCAGACGATGTATTAAATGAAGGCAACAGTACTAATGCATTGAAGACGGACACATACAGGTGAAGAGTCTGCAGAATGGTTACCCTGTGCAGCATGCTGAGCTAGAATATCTGTCCAGTTCTGAAACCTATCGACTCGGAGCAAACGCTAGGCTCTTGGCTGACTCCCATGCAGGAACCAGCACGAATTCAATTTCTTTCCAGGAGCACGTACATGTGTCAACTGGCAGTTCTGTGTAAACTTAATGTGTTTAACGCGTGTCGGGCATTCTGCAGCAGGAACATGTGTGTTCGAAGTGTCGTCGTGGTACTCGCATTATGTTGCATAGGTGTACCGGGGTAGATTCCAAAAAGGATTAGTGAGTCCGGAAAATAATGCATTTCAAGCGTCGCAAAGCAATACGAAAGCTACGGAAAACTGGTTGCCTGGTCATGTGCCCGTTCGCGCCGTGTCGAAACCCTATGCAGGGCAGCCAGCGCAGACGCCACCAGAACAGCCCCAACAACTTGCCACGCCCACTCCATACGTCTTCAGCACCAACGAAATCACGCTGATCACTCCTTCACCCAACACAAAGCCACTTGCAATCACAATCAACCTGATATCCGCGCCTCCAGACTTTGTAACACGCTTGTGATACATGAATTCGATGATCCCGCCGATCAAACGTGCCAAAGAAAATGATGGCGTGTTGAGAAAGCCGATGGCGAACGCAACACCGGAAGGGATCCACTTCGTATATGGGTGGTTGCGTTGTGCAGCCATGACTTTGACACCTGCGACGACGCCAAAGATTATTGCGAACAGCACCATGTAAGAAGCGCTATTTTGAGGAAGTTGTCCATCACCTGCCAAAAGTAATACATCAGCGGCCCGAACCAGCTAGCAACGATGAAACCTCACGGAGAAGGCGAGCCAGACTGAGCCAGACGTACGCAGTCGGCGCAGGAAAAGAAGGTCCGGGTATCGTATATGCTCGTTGGTACAGGGTATAGGCAGTTGCTGAAACAATGATTGATAATGACGATCCGATGAGTTGGCCATAAAATTGGGCTCTCGGGGAAGCACGTATCAGATGGCCAGTCTTAAGGTCCTGCATAAGGTCTCCTGCTCTGGTGTTGCTCGTCAGTGCATATTAAACATTATGGTGAAGGAGAAACGTACTGTTGAGCACCAGCTTCCGCAACACCTCCGGCGATGATATTCGCAACCACATTGCCAGGTTGTATCCAAGCAAAGAGGAGTTGTGAGATCTTCCCAAGTCCGCTTACAGGATTCAAATCAGTCTCTCCCAATGCCCGTACCCTAGTGGAATGATCAGTTGGAGACATACCATCGGACAGAAAAACGTACCCCAAGATACTGAGTAATCCACCCATCATGAAACCGATCAGGGTTGCCCATGGTTTGATACCATCATTTCCGAATACAATCCAAACCAAAATTGTCCCAACGCATATGCTGCTTAAAAGACCGTAAATGACCCACTTCGCTGGGACAAGTCTGTCAGCAGTTTCTACTTCAAGATCTTCATGCGTTTCTGCATCGTCGGCGGACTTTGCTGGTCTATACCAAGCCGCCATTTTGATACAATACTCATAGACAACAGGAAGGAGAGAAACGAGGGAGTCGGCACACATAATGGCCAGAGATACCCAGAGGATCCAGCCGCGCGCGCCTGTAGACATGTCGCCGACCGGACCAGGAGCCCACCCAGAGTACTTCGACAGAGGCGACAAGATACCCCAACCCACAAGCATGCCCTACGTAAATAATAAACAGCGGCTACAGAAACGAGGGGGTCAGACTCACCAAATTCATACTCAATGTGGTTGGGAAACCCATGATAATCCCTTCATGAGATCTTAGTAAACTCTTAACTAGACGAAACCACACGCACCTTGACCGACATACGACAAACTAGGAGTAAAAGACCAAAGCCATTCTCGGGCTAGGTACTTCCCGAACATTGGAATCGCGAAGACGATTGGGAAAAAATACGCGGTAAGCTTAAGAAATGAACGTGAGCCGAACATACACAGCGAAAGGAATAGCGACACTGCATACAGTCATTGCCCCGGAAGCAAGAAAACTAAACAGCAGATCTTCCCAGCCTTCTCGCTGAACAACCTCTCTTTCGTCAAAATCGTCTTCTGCGGCTTCCTGATGATTCTCAGGTTCGTCCGTGACTGCGGTTGGATCTCTCAAATCTTCTGAATCAATCGCCCTGTAGCCAGAACGGCGTCGCAACGTGGTATCTGGAGGGGGCATTCGATGTAGGACAGAAATTAGCTGAGCAGTCGCTGTGCCAGATGGGAACGCCAGTTGCTCTTTGATGATCTTTTCAGCGTCAGGCTGGCCTTCAATGAAGAGGAGTGACAATACGCACAACTTGCTTTCTAATGGGAGGCGACAAGAATACTCCGAAAAATGCGACTGAACATGACCATCCTACGGCAGCAAGCCAAGAAAGTCGGATTGGTGGACTACCATCCTTTTCTTCCTCGAGTAGACCTAGTGCAGGCAAAATCCCAACAAACCCCGCCGCTAGTGGCATCTGAGAAGGAAACGATAACAGCCAGCCATGAAAGAGATGAGAATGTAACCCACCGTGCCGGTAGCAACTGCAGTGGTCTGCACTACAATGATTTCCTGCGGGGAAAGGGGGGTTGGAAGCATCTTGGATAGCAAGAAACCAATCAAAGCGGACTGAAGTGACATCCTTCAGGACTCAAGTATCAGCTATTTTGTCGCGTCGGTTACTTGGTGGCACTCACATGCTAATCCATCCTGTCTGCAATCCAAAGTACAAGTTCGTAAAGCACAGCAAGCAGCCTATTAGCAGTCCAATAGCAATTGCTTGGAACTGTTGGACATAAGATATAGAAGACCTCTCGTAATATGCACCACGCACAGTGAATTCGGCCTGGCTCGAACGAGCCTCTGTCTCTCCACAGCATCGAGGTTCCCGCAGCCTACTGAAGTTTCGCGCGGTAAGTATTAGAAGAAAACCACCTGGCAAATTGAATTGGGCCTGACCTCATCCAGGTCCATATACCCATGGTGTCTCTCACTGAACAGCAGTGATCTCTAAGAGCAATGCACGATGGTTCCGAAGTAGCTGTTCTGTTCCTCACCTCGTGGTCAAGGTGTGGGAATTGCTTATTTTGGATAATTGACCCCTATGGACTTCGTTCCTAATTTCACACTGTCGGAAATAGTGTTGCCGCGAAGCGAACTGAAGTGAATCGAAGTGGAAAATTGAGACACTTCGGTAGACTTCGATGTCAACGAAGTTATTTGAAGTGCGCTTCGTTACACTTCGCGAAGTCACAAGCAAGTAGAACAGATTAGTAATCTAATGTAGCTACAACATAATCTAAGTCGAAAAGTCGTCCTCATTTTTGTTTGCAAGCAGCTGAGCAAGTTCATCAAGCTTGCCTGCTGCCATGAGTTCATCTATGGCATTCCTAGATACTGGCCCTGAAATAGAATAATCTACTTCCTCCGCAATGAGATGGGACGTGAAGTTCAGCCGGTCTTGCTTGTAAGAGAACTTGAGTACTTGTAAAGCTTCGAGAACAGTTGGTGAGAGGTTAGCACGCCGATCTGTGCATGTCTCTTTGCTGGACAAGAAAACTCGTTCAGAAGGGACCGACGAAGCCTGCACGACCGCAAACAGCTGCAGCTTCAGGTGGCTGCACTGCCGCACCTGCATTCATCTTTCTCTTCTTGTTGCTCTGCTTCCGAGTGTTGGTTTGACCACCCGTATCCTCAACAGGTGTTTTACGTTTGCGACCACCCTTTTTTGCCGTCGTTCCCGCGTTAACAACAGGAGCAGTCGAGTCTCGCAGGATAGTACCTGTGTCTTGCTGCGACATTAAGATAGGTGGAGTCGAAGTGGCAGGCTGTGCAGCGTCCCACATCTGCTGTAGCAGCTCAACATGCTGCATTGGCATATACTGGGCATATTGGTTACTAGGAGGTGCAGGCAAAGGTGGAGAGAAGTTTCACAAAGTCTCGAAAGAACTGTTTGGTGTCACTAATGGTGAAACAAGCTGTGCAGGACTGTCAGAGCTCGTGGGCCTCGTTGCAGGCAAGTACTGTGAGCGGCTACTAGGAAGAAAGCCTGCTGTTGGATGGTACATCATGGACCAGGGGAGTAGTGAAGATGTTGTTGGTAGCCTTTCTCACAAATTCAATTCAATCACGGAACCGATTTGAATGTTCGAGATCATGCCAGTATACGAGAGGCTTATACTTAGGAAATACAGTGATGTTTTATGATTGAAATATGATAGACAGGAAGCACATACTACAGGGCTTTAGACGTGCAGTGATAATGATTAATCTATGTGGTAACTTCGATCCACCTCTCGAAGTGGACGAAGTGCCGCTTCGACCAACTTCGGAACAACGAAGTCAACCAAAGTCTCACGTTTTCGAAGTGAAGCGAATTTACCTCGAAGTCACTTCACTTCGGCGGCAACACTAGTCGGAAATTCGGAGCGGTTCGAGAGGAGCCAAGTTAACATGATGGATAAGGTTTAATGTCAAGTACCACCCATACAGCTAACGTCAATGACTCGCACACTATGTTCAACAATGAAACCACCGCAGAGTGCAGCCCCACGATCTGCGAGGCCTCCCTTTCCTCCGCTTGCTTTAGATACTCGAGCAAGTTATTCTTTGCTATGTCAGGATAATAATCTGCCTCGATGTCACAATTCCAGCCATGATGGCCGTTCTTCAGTCAGAGGTTTCCTATAGTTCTCCACAACTAGCAGGATTTTCATGGAGGAAGGGAAATATCAAATTTTGTTGTAGAATTGCCAGGGCATTCAGAATTTAGTAAGCCACACCAGAAGAATTGTGAAGCACGATTGACCACGGAATTTGGTCTGCACTCATCTTCGGTGATTGAAGCTGTAACATTTACATAAACTTTGTTTACAAGATGCTTCGAGTCGGCAGGCACAATTGAGACTCGCTCATCACCGGGTGTGAATTCATGCAATACGTATGGGGATTAGTGCTGCTGCGGTCCGGTTCCATTCGGTTCAGAGGTGGTTGGACGAGAACCAAAAACCGGACCAAGGTTCGGTTCTAGTTATTTCAACGAACCTTAGACCGAACCTTTGCGAACGGTTCGCAGCAGTCAGGTTCGGTTTTTTCTCGGTCTGAACGCGAACCGAACGCAAAAAAATTACAGCCAAGAAAAAAAAACATAGGCAAGATATTTGTACTCGTAGTTACATGTCCAATGAAGCCGCATGTCCCTCAGCCTCTACTTCTGCAGAAAGGTGCCCATTCCTATATGCTCCCTTCAGTAGTTGTAGTGCAGTGAACGTGTCAGTCGCGAGTGCATTGCGTTGGATAGTCAAAGTGACTCCTCTGCTTGAGAATGCTTGTTCGAAAGGAACGGAGCTGCCTTGAATGGGGAGATAGTCTCGCGCGATGCGCGCGAGTGTAGGGTATTGCAGCGAGTGAAGCTATTAAGTAAATTTAGTAGCGAAAAAACAAGTCAAAAAGAAAACTTACCCCCCACCAGGCCACAATGTCATCAGTCTCCTCTAGTGGCGAAGACAAGTACATGTTGAGCTCTTGATGAGGATTGTGAGTAAGGTGGTCTGATGTCTTACACGTCCTAATAGCCTCGCGCATCCAATCATCGCCATAGTGCTTGTGTACACTGGCAGCTCTCATCGGCGGAGCGGATTGCTCGTTGGTAGTAGGTGTTCGACTTGGTGGTGTATAATAGTCATCGAACTACAAAAAAAAATAAGATTAGAGCGGGAAAACAACATAGATGTACTCACCATGGC
Source organism: Suillus lakei (assembly GCA_016628065.1). NCBI lineage: Eukaryota > Fungi > Basidiomycota > Agaricomycetes > Boletales > Suillaceae > Suillus > Suillus lakei. Next base: position 61,753 of record JABBWA010000111.1, read on the forward strand.
CTCCAGACGAGCTCTGCCATCTGAAACATCTCCAAAATCCCACCGGCCTTCAACGTATGCGAGCTTATAGTTTGGATCAAGAACTTAAATTATATTAGATAAGAACGAGTTTTAAAAATTGATAGTACTCACCAAGACAAATAAAATAAACGTCCGATTGACTTGTTTTCTTGAAGTATTTGTCAACATTCTTGAGTCCAGCCTTAATCGCATCAGCAATCAGAAGATATTGCGGGTCATCTGCCATGGATCTCCATCGATCAGCGAGGCACTCTAGCGTAGGGATCGTTTTCCATGCAGTCGGATGTTTTGCTGACGAGAACGATTGCTGAGCCGTGGCTGGTTCCTTGAGGACTCGGTGAATAAGCCCGAGGTGTCTCCAATCACTTCGATCGAGCTTGAAGTTGTTGTAAGTCTTGTTGCGAAGAGTTGGCACTTCGTGGCTTTCATCGGCAAGATACCAAAGGTCAAAGTGACCATGGCGAATCTTGAGGATCAAGAAGTCAAAATGACCATAAGCGTGTGCTTGAGCCTTGAAGGCATTGCAAGGAAGATTTGGTTTGGGGTTCGGAATGGTTCGGGAAGGTCCGAACCTATAGATGAACCACACAGGAGTTAGCGGACCACAAACCTCATTCCAGTTTGGTCCGTGCAAAATGCTGGACCATGGACCGAACCAAGGACGAACCTGACCAATGGTCAGGTTCGAACCACGGTTCGGAACTGGACCACGGCAGCACTAATGGGGATATATATCCACTAAGCCGCCGCAAATACTGCGGCGCATCTAAGATCGACAAACTAGTAGAAGATTAGTGCCACATACTGAGCTCTGTGTCTGCCAGGTCAAAAACCATACTGAAGAGGATGGCAGCACATGTTGTTTTCTCTTCATCGTCTCTATTATAATAGTATATGGAATAAACATTGCAAGTGATTCTGTACTTCAAAAGATCATCCTCTGCATGAAATTCTCAAATGCGGACCGGGCATGGTCCCAACACAAACATCGGCACGACCAAGATGAATACCAAGATAAGTCGAGTTCCCATGGACAATTCGTCCTTGATTCATCTTATGAAAATGATGAACTGTGGTCATACCTGATTATCCAGACGTTTTCTGAGATTGTTAGTGTGCAGTTCTTACACCAGGCTTCACTCATTCCTCATAGCGGAGCACCCGGAGGAGCACACTACATCCAGCCTCAGCACTTCCAACCACCCTTGGTCTTGGTGAAATCCCCAAACTTTCCACAATCTGCACCCCAGGGCCATCTGCCATCCCAAACACAAAGTTTGTCATATTCTGTGCACAAATCAGTGCTTCTCTCAACCCTAACCCTATAATCAGTATTCAGTTCCTATCTAATCTGCCCCTATTCCAATCCTTCGAACCTCCAGATCCTCCTGTAGACCGTACTACTTCCGCCAGAACCAATGGACATTATACCACTCCCCTTTACCCCTCAATACCTCCGTATTCCACCTCACCCGTCTCTAGTTATTCGGTCCTATAGATCATCTAATCTCCATCCACTCCGGCTCTATCTAATCTCCGTACTCTGCCGGCCATACAGGTCTTCACCCATCGCATGCATCATCTGCCTCTGCAACCCCTATCTTACAGTCATTGCCATTTCCAGCTCTCCCTTCGTTATTCCATACAATTACACTCAGGCTGTGCCTCCGCTTCCAGTCATCTTCGCTTTAGTCTCCCACCCTGATTCACAAAGTTCCACCCACTTCTAATTATAGTAAACCCCTGTCTCTCTGGTTATTGGTTATGTATATTCCGTCTTATTCATCTGATCTGTTCCCCTGTTCATATCTGAGTTCATTTTGATTGTTCCATTCCGTCTAATTATCTAACTTTCCATATGTCAGATACATAGCTTTTCCATTCCTCCATGTGCTCTGTTCCTAGCTCTGGTCTCATCCTTACTCATCCTGACATACTTACTTACAGTATATAAGCCCCCTGTAAACTTAGTAGATCCTCAGTTCGAATATTATTGTACCCTATGGGTCCTATTTCCCTCTGTCATCTACTGGACTGGATCTCCATGTCCTGCTCCTACTCTAGAGTCATTAAAGATTACTCTCCTTTGACTTTCTCTTCATTTACCCATAGGGTGACCCACCTCTGTCATACCACCTATTCTGGACTCCATGCCTGGATAGGACTCTCACTACTCACAGTCATTACCCCCGGTTGAATAATCTTAGTTACCCCCTCCGAGTTCTCGGACTTACGTCCCAGAAACTACATCTCCGCCTCTACCTCCGGGTAGTCTACCCCTGTTCCTCTTCTACTCCAGACTTTGTCTGGGAGTAGCCATACCTCTGTTCTCAGCTTGTACCTCTGTTCTACTCGAGACTCTACCAATGGTAGTCTCAACTCCAGTTTCTCCTTCACTATCCCAACTCCGGATGTCTGCTGGACAAGTCTGTTATTCAACCCGGACTTGTTCTGGAACACCCTGGACCTCCATTCTAGTCCATCTGAAATCAAGGGCACATACTCGGGCAAGGGGCAAAGCACACGAGCTGAAGCCAAGCCCTTCTTGGTCTATCCTACTCCTGTGCACCCTCAGGCATGCATGGTCTTAACAAAGTTCCACACAAGGATGAATAACACAGCCTGGGACAAGGTTACACCCAGTCAAACTGAATTGAAACCAATCCTCTTGCACAGCTGCTTACCTTGAACTCGGTCAATGCAAATAGACTCCCCAGGCACATCCACGCACCATTGTTGAAGGTCATCAGATGACAGTGTTGTAGAATTAGCTATGACTAATCAATCGGATGATGCATGATATGATCCATGCACACATGAGTAGTGGACTTTTGGAGAATTTTTCCACAACATATATATTAACATAGGAGATCTACAATAATCTAATCACGCTGTATTCTTACTCCTAAAAACATACACTGCTTCTATTGAACAACAGCGCCCAAAGCACTCTTCTATTAAACTCGTGGCTCAACCTACAATAGACGGTAGCCATGCAGTGTGACTCTAGCCCCATGTGTGCCTTCATCCTCTTTGAGCTGCCGGGAAGGTTTGAATGCCTGTGCATCAGGTCCCCACATGCCAACTGAGCAATTGAGTGTGCAAACAGGACTGCGACCACTGTTCCCTTTGGGATGGATATGATGTCGCCGGTATAGTTACCGGCAGTTGCTCGCTGAGCAGGATCACGTCTTCTTGTGTAGCCTGTCATAGTCAGTTTGAGTGTGTGTTGAATCCACACCAGATATGAACCGAGGCGAAGAACTTCATCCACTACAGCGTTCAAGTAGGGAAGCTTATTCATGAGGTCATCATATGAGGGGGTTGGCCCGAACTCTAGACACTCATCACGAAGCTTCATTTGGATGTCTGGATATTGCACAAATTTATCAAAGCCCACTGTGGGCTTTGGAAATGTGGTTAGAGCGGTGGATGGTTCGAAACTTACTGTTATCCTGATTGATAAAATGCAAAGAATGGTGAGTATGAGGTTCTTTTGCTAGATGACTGCACATTACCTGCAGCAGTCTCAAAATCAGCGAGAAGTAGAGCCCTTGCCTGGTGGAGACAGAGATCAGTATCACATCGTTCAGAAAAGTTCTGTGATTTGTATTCCTCGTCTAGTACTTCTTGTTGAGTCAGTCTGGGTTTCTCACCAGATACCTCTGCTTTCACTACATAAGTAATGTAGTATTTGCAAATTTAGAAATGAAAGGCAAACTCACAGAGCAAACCCAAACATGCTCAAGTATGACCCTGGACTGTTCCAAGACACGCGGGACCTTGTACACTGGTTCATGCTCTCTAGCCCAATGTTCGTACAGTTCAGTAGTCATGGTGGAATCAAGCACTGTCTTGAGGAAGCCAAACACCCAACTTGGGCTCCTCAGCTCCTCACATGCATGTCGTCCATTGTCTTTGGCGATACACTTGCAAAACATAGAGTGATGCTAGTATCAGAACTGGGACGTGTGTCATTGAGCCTGGCAGAAGTCCTTGAAGGCAAGTCAAATGTCCCTGCCGCAGTGCTTGCTTTGTGACACACCCATGGCTGTGAACAAGGATCATCATCAATCAGGGATAGCAACTGCCCAAATACTGCGAGCAAAACACAGGCAATTGAGATCCCTGAGGGTCATGCTGGCCTTGTCTTCCCTAGGCAGATCTTAGTTGAATGAAAATAATCAGCAGAGTCTCATGATGGCTGTAGCACTTCGAAAAATGGATCAATCTGACAAAGTCATGGCAATGTGTCAAAGATGGCTCACAAAAGGGGTATGTGATCCATAGCTACGTATTGATGAGTCTTTATCTCATGAAGAATTCATTTGCTGTGGTCACAAGCATCAGAGGGTGCATGGCCAGTCGTACTTGAAAGCACCCCAACTGCTAGAATGCAGGACGAAGTGCCTTCCCCATGAATTGAGAATGCAGTGACCTTCGTCCGCTGCTACAAAAGCATCACAGTTGCAGAACTTCGAATTTGACTCATTGATGAGTCCCTCAAATCTGCGGCTGCATAATTGCTTGGGTGAGATGAGAATCATGGTGATGCCCATTTGAACATTGTCGGATATATTCCGGTTGGGCTCATGAGCTTGATCCACCATGTTGGCATTGATCACGATAGGCATGAACCCTGCCTTTATCATTTTCTATTCCTATTGAAGGATGAATGCCCTTCATAATGCAGAGCAGGTGTGAATTACAAAGAATTGACCATGTCTAACTCTAGAGTCTTAGCCATAGTGGCAGGTCCAGGTACAAGGGGGAAATGGCAGCTTTTATGTGGACTCGGAGTTGCTGGTCCTTGGCAAGTGTCCAAACAACGTGTGTAAGTCTCATGAAGGCATCAGTCATGGTTTTGCCAGAGCCAGTAGCAGTGATGAAAAGGACATCTTCTCAGTCCAATAAGTGCATGATTACTTCCAACTGATAGTTGTGAGTGTTGAAAAGCATACATTCATCACGAATGCAACGGCAGAGTGATTTACCTTCAGATGGCATGTGAAATTTGAATTTCAACCTGTCAAGACTCAAGTGAAAAATGTAGGCCCATCTCAGTCTGAGCTCCTTCAAGGCTTCAGTTCAAATTGGTCATTTACATAATGTGATCTACCAAGTTGCCGTTTTTGTAACACCGCGCAATAGCACAATACAACAACTTGAACTCGCTGTCTTCATTCTGGCGGGCCGTGGCTGTTAATACTATGGGCTCAAACTATGATTTATCGACAGTTATAAACACATTAGAAGTGTGACAACAAGACAGTCAAACTCATCGGTGCTCAGGAAATATCAAAAAGCAGTCAGATTGGAGGAGGAGGATAAGGTAGGGAAGGGATACTGTAGGCTCCAAAGGAAGTTATCTAGATCATCTCTGAAGTGAATCAGAACTTAAGCTTACAGGTATCAAACACTGGATATGTCAATGAGGTTTCCGAGACACCTAAAATGTGTATAAAGTAGTATGTCAAGTCACAGTCTCTGGTAGTCAAACCTTGATAAAAGGCCGGGAAGACTGTCACTTGTCCCTTCTTTATCGCCCAGGTCCCACCTGGGCTCAGTGGCGCACTCATGACCCAGGAGTCCACAGCTCCTCACTCCACTGGCCTACTCCTGCTCAGCTTGAACTTGCGCTATCTCAACCATGCCAGCACTCCCCACCATGCCACATGTGGTCACTCGTAGTCTGCGGTCTCGCACAATGACGCAGTGTCAGCCATCTTGAAACCAGTGTATCTGATGTGAGAAAGGAATCGGGAGTGCAGCCTATAGTGATAGACAGCCAATCCGAATGAGTGCAAGTATAATCAGTCGACCCAAGGGGATTGCTACTGAGAGCAGTTCCTTGAATAATAAGTACAAAGGAAGCAAACCGACAGAGTTATGATCTGTGAGGCCTACACAAGGAGAGTCCATGATGTTGCGTGATGGTCTGTTGATGTTGTGCGATGGTCTGTTGATGTTGCGCGATGGTCCATTGATGTTGCGCGATGGTCCGTTGATGTGTTGCGCGATGGTCCATTGTCGAGCTATAGTGGATGGGTTCTGGTAGGGAAAGGCGAGTTGTGTCTAGGTATCGAGGTGAAGAGGTACTAGGTCCAGGGTCCGGGTACTTAGAACCTACATCGAGACTCCAGAAGTTGTACTGGATCCCGTGATAAGTCCTGTGCGAGGTCTGATAGGTTATCTGTGGGATAGCTAGTGGTGACTCCATTCACACAAACTCAAACATGAAGTCAAAGGAGGTATCAGGAAGTGATTATTTCAGAGTCCAGCGTGTCTATTTATCCTAGTCCAGTACAAAACTGGAAGTATCTATGTGAGCGCAGTAAGTTCAGGCGAGTCCATAGCGAGCAGCTTGGTATGGTAAATATGTAAACTACTAAGCGGTGTAGGAAACATTCTTGCTGCAGCCCTGCAGAGGCCTATTTTACAGAGTACATTGAAAGCCCAGTTGTCCGGACATCAGTACAGTCACTCCCAGTCATCTCTGACGAAACCCACTCAAACCCGACGCTTTCCCGCGCTCTCCGAGCCTCGGACCCGCCGGACTACCCTCGGAGATCATCAGAGATGCACCGGACCCGCTTGCATACCTTCAGAAACCCATCCGTCCTATGTCCTGTCCATTCTGTCCAACCCCACTGGTGCGTAGTAGCTTATTTCCCATGGCTGATGCAGTATACAGTGTTATTACCTGTGTTCTCACATGTCTGCAGTGCCTCATGTTAGTTTACATATCTCCGGACCCGATGTTTTCCTAATTTCTATATTCCGGATTTCTACGTAGTTAGTTATATAGGACTGATAGTACGACCAAGAACTTTACTTTACTGTAGGTGGGACTTCCCATCTACTTGGTCACATACCTGTCCTTACCTGTTACCTGGCTGAATATACCTGGTTCTCACCTGTTCCGCACCCACTTCGCACCCAAAACCCTTGCCATTCGTTTTCCCTGACTTTCCCTTGTTTCCGGACATAGTCTGATGCTTTCCGAACCCATTCCCTTGCTATTATCTGTAACCTGACGACCCAAAGCTTCGGACCCACTTTCCCACACCTCGGACTTGGTAGTATACCTTCAGACCCAACATTTTGACCTCCGGACTTGGTCCGCATACCTTCGGACTTGTTCCTTTACCTTTCTGTGACCTTAGATACTAACTTTCAGACTTATATCAGTAGCAGACCCCTTTAGGGTCGAACATTCTTGTCTTGCAAGTGAAGCAGCAGGCATAGCAAAGACCCAACATTATATCTGCCCACTGCAGAGTTGTTTCCCACAGCGGCCTTGTGCATGGGAAAGCACTTCATAAACAGGCTGCCAACGATCAGATAAGACAAATATAACTGATAATGCACCAATGGGGTTAGGACAGACATAGGCAGGACATGGGTAGACAATTCCCGAAGACTAAGGCAGGCTTCTGTTCCGTGATAACGGGTCTGGTGGATGTCCGCGACCAATGGATGACGGACGGACAACGGAAGATCGATCAGTGAAATTGGATGGGATGAGTGTGTCGTTTGTTGGGCTTAGTGAAATATGGAGGAATAGGTCATTGTGAGGCCAGAGTGAGGATATTCCTCACACCAACAGTGGAACAACACTCTTGATTCAAACAGCAGAAACTTGAAGTAGAGAAGTCGATGTTGGCCCGGTCAAGATGGAGCAGGGCAGGGTATTTGGTCCGCTCGCTGGCAAGCTGAGCACTTTCCCCTTGCAATTAACCAAATTCTTGGACAACCTCCTGAGCCTATATTCAAGTTCTCTTCACCTACCGTTCACCTGAAGACATTCATGATGCCCTGCACCCCGAGTCATGTTCGTTATGTCTCCTTGGATGACATCTCTCCACAGAACGTGAATCCTGGTATACTCCAAACTTTACCCATGTTGGAAAATCTGTCGATGATGCGCACTCCCACAGTTTACTCAGGGATCTGGCATGTAATGGGCGTGTCTTACTTGTGAGTCTCTCAGACTGAGTGGGCTTGGATCTGATGAGGCCTAGACCTAGTTTCTGGGGCATCTGAAAAAGGAACACACCTATTAGACAATATGTATGTATCAATGCATCTTAGCAAACATCATACCAGAAAACAACACTAGGAAATGATTCCCGTGTTTTGGTCTGGGATGGGGCAAATCCTTGGATCCTCGGAACCACTTTCTATGGCTCTGTTGATACGGTTTCCATGGGAGAATGACCACTGCACAGTTGATCAGGTCATTGGGTCGCTACGCTCACTCCTCACCGCCATTAAGTCTCAGACTGCCATATGTCCCCTTTACTCGCCCCTTTACGACTTTCTTAAAGAGGAGTCATGGAGCCAGGAGTTCTATGTCAATGCATCATCTTACATTGACGTTAGTGCTCCCGCACTTGCCTATCTGGTCTTGCTCACGACGACCATAGGCTGATATTATAAAGCCTGCTGCACACTCTGAATTACATGTGATGACCCAAGTTTTGTGGTTGCAACCCGTTTTTTGTTATGTGAAGCACCAGTTCTAATCATACTCATACAGGGCGATAATGCAAGCCTCACACCTCATTGTTTGACTCCGCTTTTGGGATCATTGTATCAGCACTCGACCTGTACATGTGATACACGAAATTCAGCTCAGCTTTTGTGAGATCCCCGATCATCCTGTCGATGTTACCCCTTAACTCCCCCTGTCAATATCATTAAAACCAATTTGGAGGGATACAGCATTGTGAGGCTAGTATGACCGGCGATAAGGCCAACAGTTCAACGTAACAAAGTCAAGGCTGCAGCGGAGGGCACAAGGATGACCGACACAAAATACAAGGCTCACCATGCACCACCTATTTCCATACAACCAGATCCCATCTTGCACATTCACCGACTTGTAGTCAGCATTACATTAAAAATAGCTGATACGCCTGGCCGGGCGAACCCAATACTTTGGAGTGACAGCATCTATATCATGATTATGGTGATTCCTGAAATCAACCCTGCACCACATTGTACGGTATGTGGTCCCACCATCAGTGTAAGAAGTCCTAATTCATCGCAGAACAGATGGCAATGCAGTACACTGATTGTGGGGTATATAGATAAATGTACCACTGGTAGAATTTTTCAGCCAGTAATGTCTTCCTCGGTGCAAGACCTCTCGCCGCAACTCAACTTGGGGAACATGTTTGGGGCACTTTTTATTGGGGTGATCCTTTCAGCAGTGTCAGTAAACTAATTGTTCACTATGCAGTCAACACTGAGCACTTCCTGTCATTGTATTATATCTCATGGAATAGTCTCTTTGGTCTGACCAACATTCAAACTTTCATCTACTTCCAGACACACAGAGGGACAGGGATGACATTTTTCAAGCTGATTGTATGTCCACCATATTGCCTTCTTAGCTTAATCATTAATGCCACCTCAGGTTATCTGGCTTTGGTAGGTTGTTCCTTCAAGTTAAAATTGCTGAAAACATTGATTTCATATTTCACCCTTATCTTTAGGGTACTTGATGCTCTGCACCTGACATTGATCGTCCATTGCACCTACTACAATTTAGTGACCAACTATGTGCAATCCAATGCACTCACAAAAGTTGTATGGAGTTTGAAAGTGAGTTCCTACTTTGACCCTCTATGCAGCCTTGTAGTACTTGTGATGTTGATGGGCTCGCTCAGCTTCTGGTGATAGTTGACGTAAGTTGTCTCCCTTGAACTCTGATATTCGCACCAGACATGCACACAACAGGTTCTTGTTATTCCTACGGTCCATTTGTAAGTTTGATATACACTGTTACACCCAACATTCCAAGTGATGTTGTCTCATTCCATAGTTCATATATTTATTGCATGTGGATAGGTATTTCACTCCTAATGATGATCTACCTCATCTAATGTGATGAATATAGTCAGCCAGGGTCGATCAAGAGTTCTCCCAGCTGTAACAATAGTGGGTTTGGAGTTGAAATTAGATGACAATTCATTTTGTTGACACACGGTCAGTGCATAGCCGTAGTCTTGTTAGGTGAGTCTATCACTGAAAATGTTCCTCACTTAATCTTGAAAATCTTTTCAGTTGTTTGCATCTGTGAGACTTCAGTGGCACCACTCTTGCTATGGGCTTCTCATCTAATCTAATTACAGTCTTCATTCGGGTGTGGTGAGTCAGACAGCTCCCTGACCTCAAGAAGTGCTGAGAGCAAATAGATTTGAGTGCTATGTGTTACAGGATTTGGTTGCGAGCGAGTGGTCAATATACATGGCTATGGGAATGACTACTTTTGTTGATGTCCTTATTACATCATTGCTATGCTATCTCCTCGCCACTTCCCATACTGGATTCTCTAGGTAAGGAGCAATTTGTTCGCTGTTGTAATCTGATATACTAATGCGGTGTCGTGAACATCCTACCTGCAGCCTTGCAGAGCATCATTTCCCCATGCTAGCCAATACCTACACTCACAGTCTGAAGTCATTCCAAAGAGCCGCAAACAGTTCCAGATAGTTGCGGTCAGTTACGCACCTTCACGCGTTGTTGCGGTGGCTCCACATACAGGGTTACGATCCGCATCACTTCACATAACCATACCAGTCCCTCACATCGTCCTCCCATGTCCTGTCCATGTCCATCCAACCCCACTGGTGCATTATTAGTCTTTCCTTGTCACCCATTGATTGTTTGCAGCCTCATTTACATACTTTTCCCATACATGAGGCAGACTTAGTGCTATTACATGTTACATCATTCAGGCTCGCTTGTACATATGTGGTCGCCTATATTGTCCCAGATTCGTACACATTTACTTATATACTGACTTGGGACTCATATCTCAGGACTTTTCTACATTCCCTTCCTCTGAGTCGGTGTTGCAGGAGTCACTGGCCTTAGTTACTATGCTCTAATCCTTGTGCAATTTGATTGCTGTTCTCATCATCATGCGCGAGCTCCACATTAAAGCATTTGACTATTGCTAGATTATACCTAGGAACCTCATGGCGAAACCTGGAGTAGTTCCTGGCGCACTTCGCATTGCATTCCGCATACCTGGTACCCATACCCGTTCTACCCGTCATACCTGTCACTCAATACCTGGTACCTGGATTCGTATACCTGGCCCCCACTTAGTTATATCCACACTCTTTTACTCCACACCCGCACTGCACTCACTTCACATCCACATCAGCGTCTTCTTGCACCTTCGCATCTCCAACAGCAGTTGTCACATAGATCTCACACCCAACTGCATTTAGTCCCTTGCACTCTTACTACAGGAGGAACTGCTCTCAGAGCTATCCCTTTGGGTCGACTACTATTTTCGCACCAACCAGGATCGACACACTATCACTATAGCGAGTTTCAATGATTTCTCCCACAGTGGACTATTTAGTACTGATTCCTTCATAACAAAGCTTGTGAATTATACTATTAGCACTGGCTGTCTGACGAGGTATCCTTCCTTTCAGCTGGTCCCATACCCTGACCAGTAATATTTCTGCAGTATATGTTCAACGACAGCCATCATTGCAGTAAGGTTTCTTCTCTGTCTGTAATGTCCATGTTTGAGATTTCATATGGTCACCTACAGTCAGTGGTGATGCCTGAAGAACTTCATCTTTCTCGGTATTGAATTCATAGTAACCAAATGTATGACCAACACATTCTCCCAGGATCGTGTTGACCAGCTGTACTGTTTCAAGTATACATGAACTCGTTCATCACGCTTCTCAATGCAAGATACTACATGCAGGCTAACATTGATGTTGTCGAGTCTTCTACATTCCATATCCACCACAGCATCTACCACCCAAATGAAGGTTATTCAGGACATCGTGTTCATCACAGCATCTACCGCCCCGAGCTGCACATTGACACATTGAAGGATGAGAAGCTTCAGGCATTGCAGAAAGACATGTCTAAGTGTCCCGACAATGAAGTGTTGCATATCACTAGACCTATCCAGGCTGCCATGGTCAGTAATTGCATTATTATTGATGAGAGAGGCTAATAACATGCTTTAGCCACCATGGGTGACGGTTGGGACGATGGAGATGGATTCATTCTTGTTGGCGTGATGGACTAGGGAATCATGAGTAGGGCTTGCAAATAACTTATGAGTTTGCAATAAATTATCGCCCCTACCCACCATGCACTTCAAGTTGCTGACTGCTATGCATCGACATTCTGTCTGAGACTTATTGTAGTATTCATGTTACTCTGCTACGCTTGAAATGCATCATTTTATATGGCACTGGATTTGTTCAACTATTCAGTGTGGTTATGAGTTGAGAAACAATCTATTCGACACTGTTTGTACTCGAACAATATTATCAGTATTTATATTATACTACACTAATAGAAAATAACTGGTCTGTCAGATACCTGTGTAGTATTACAAAAATCTCAGAAGCTCCGTTTGCACTTGCATCTTATCTGATGCAAGCTCCGATTCCAACATTCAGTGTTTCTACTGCCAGTGGCGAGCCTATTGTAAGTCATTTGAAGCCTATGGGCTAGCCCCCGGCTACAGCCAGTGGCAGTGTTCTGGCAATGCCTAAATACCTAAAATGGAAGGTGGTTCTCATCCATTTGCAGTCTCTGGAAATCACCATAGATACTGTGTAGATTAATCTTATCAATGCAATATCAATGTGTGATATCACCTTCACATAGGGATGGACAGGGGTATACCCATGGGTATTGGAGGTCATACCCACACCCCTACCCACAAGGGGTATGTACCCCCATGAGGGGTATGGTACCCCTGAGAGTTATACCCTTGATACCCTTGATAATATTCTTCTTCTTTGTTGATTATAAAAATTATACTAAGTTACAGACTGCAGTTCAGGTGTTATCTTATCAATTGGTTATCTTTTATGTGGATGACAAGCTCTGCATACCTTCATATTAATCCTTCTTCTAATCCTCCTGAGCCCAAGTATGATAATTAATCCTTTCATGACCCTGAATATATATTAGCAGTATTCAAACCTAGTACTGCACCAATTGAAGCAAACTGGCACACTAACATAATTATGATGGCTCATGATATGTGACATCCACAAATATTTGACACCAAGTATAAATTACTGAATATAGATTGCTATAGCTTTCTCACATGCTTGACAAGTAGTAGTCATAGCATTGAATAGGATTCAATGGTCACACCATGTCCAGAGGTCTAGAGGCCTATGGGTCTTCAGTGTCCAACCCAAATCACTATCCCTTAGTACCCCTTGATACCCCTGCCGAGGGGTCTGAGGGTCCATGGGTCTTAAATACCCAACCCATACCCCTACCCCTAGGTACCCCTACCCTTGACCCCCAGGGGTTACCCATATCCCTGTCCATCCCTACCTTCACACAACATCAAGTCATCAAGTTGTGTCCCACCCACTCCTAGCTTTGAGAATGAGCAATAGGAAGCCTAAAGACTGGTGGTGGGGATATTTTGATACCCACCCAGATTTCAAGAAGAAACTCCCTGTGGCCTATACAAATGAGAAAGAGAGACAACTGAAAGTGATGTGTGGAGCATGCAGGATTAGAAAAATGATTGATGAGCAGCAGAAGGATTGCAAGGAGCAGCACCAAGGCCTGTGAAATGATGTGTGAACACATGATCAAATTATTACATATTATAAACCTCTTAATACTACTACTCTCCAAAATTCTGTTGGTTATCATTTTCAGTGTGGTCATAATTGGAGAGTCTTGTCAGGGACCAAAATTGTCCATGGATGCATGGAAGACCTGATACCATAATTCCCCATCTCAATTCTTGTGATAATCAACCACCAGAAAACCGCACACAGGCACATGCTGTGTGTATTAAAAGGGGGTGGATCAAAGCACCAAGACCTGCTCATAAGGTTATTAGTTTGAATTCACCACAATTACCAGGTATTAGTCAAAGTCTTGAATCACACACCTGTTTCCAACAATCATCACAATTGCCATCTCCACTTGTTGGATCATTTGATGTCCCAGCAATATATTCAAGTAACCCATCCTCACAATCTCAGTCACCACTATTACTCCTGCCCACCTCATCTCATACTAGTAGTCCAGCATTTGCTGAAGGATCCTGGCCAGCCCCATCAAAATGGGTGTGGCAAATATTGCAGTCTTGGAACCACATGATAGATACCCCAACCACTGCCAGAGGCACTCCATCATGGCAGCACTGGGCACCAGCTTTTTAGGAACATTTTGAGACTCACATTACCAACATTACTGCATCATGCAGGTTCTCCCTCAATTGGATTGAAAATCAAGCAGTTTGTAGTTTCATGAATGAGTTTTTCCCCTTTGCGAATCCAATCTCAAGTTATCAACTCTCCAATCACATCATTCTACACAAAATTGAAAGGTACTGGCAAGCTGTGAAAAACTGCTGTTGTGGAAGTGATGTGACACTCCAGACAGATGGATGGACAGGTGTAAATTTTCACTACCTACTGGCATTCATGATCACAGCAGCAAGTTGACAGACAAGATTATTTCCACTGTCTCAAGTTTACCTACTAGATTGATCCAACAAAATCAGGTCCACACAGTTCAAGTAATAGATGTATCTGCTCAGCGCAAAAATGCCCAACACCTCAAAATTCTCATGATCAGTGTTATTGAAGAGGTTCAGCTTATCTGGATAGCAAATATTGTTGCTGTTACATCAGATGCATCAGGTGAGTCTTGGGCAGCTTGAAAACAGCTTGTTGAGGAGTTTCCATCATTAGTATTTGCAGATTGCTATGCTCACCAGGTAATTATATCCAATGTCTCATTCATCACTCCAAGTTGTTAATACTACTGTTGTAAAGATCAATATTGTTGTCAGTGACTATTCCAAGTCATCTGGTGGCATGGTTTACTTGGGATACTCCAAGAAAGCATCTGACCTCATTTCTTGGCTTCAAAGCAAGACCCTTGTTCTTGCAACACTAAGAGATATCCAAGTTGCCCTCAATTCAATTATCCCATCCCATTGTTAAGACTGTACTCAAGGAGGATGAAGTCTGAAGGGCCTGGCTTCAGCTCATATGCTATGCCCCTTACCCGAGTATGTGCCCTTTATTTCTGGGGACTAGATATGAAGTCTGAAGGGAGAATGGAGAATAAGTCTGGTGGACTTTGAGAGAACTTGGGAGGAAAAGATATAAGACTACTATGGATGGAGTCTAGAGTAGAAAGAGACAGAGATAGACTACCCTAAGGTAGAGCTGAAGTTGTAGTCTTTAGGAGTCAATCCTCAAGACTCAGAGTTTGGATGAGATACAGAGATCAAGTTCTGGAGACAGGAATAAGTAGAATCTAAGATGATATTTGAACTAAGGAAGTATGAAGAGTTACAGGAGTTTATATACTGTAGGTATCCTAATGGAAGATCAGTCAGTGAAGTCTGAGGCTATGCACGAAGCATATGGAAAGCTTATTAGTAAGTCAGACAGATCATAATAAA
Organism: Suillus lakei; assembly: GCA_016628065.1. Taxonomy (NCBI): domain Eukaryota; kingdom Fungi; phylum Basidiomycota; class Agaricomycetes; order Boletales; family Suillaceae; genus Suillus; species Suillus lakei. Next base: position 77,234 of record JABBWA010000111.1, read on the forward strand.
TGAAGTTAGAAATGAAACAGGGAAATGGATCAATGAGTACTATGGATGAATGCATAACCAGAAACTGGAGTCAGGAGAAAATCTACATCAAGATATTCAAAAGGAGTAAGGAATGGAGATGAAATGGAGATTAGATCCAGAGATCAGATCAGAGAAAGAGGGTCCAAAATGTGAGATATGACAGTATCCCTCTTTTAGGGCTAAGCCCACAAGGTCAGAGATAGGAAATCTGGCCCAGATGAGATGAGTGCAAGATGATGGGTGGAGTCCATAGAATATGATAAAGGAGCTTTGAGGGTTCTGGATAAACCACTGTAGGAAACATCCCGTCTACAGCCTCACAAAGGCCCATTTTATGGAGTACATCAAAAGCCCAGTTAGTCTGGACATCAGACCAGTCATTCCCAGTCATCCCCGACAAAACCTGCTCAACCCAGTGCTTTCCCACACTCTCCAAGCCTCAGGCCCACCGGACTACCCTTGGAGATCATTAGATATCCACCAGACCCACTCATATACTCCGGAAACCTGTTCATCCTATGTCCTGTCTGTCCCGTCTAACCCCACTGGTGCATGACAGCTTGTTTCCCATAGCTGATGTAGTAGACAGTGTTATTACCTGTGTTCTCACATGTCCGCAGTGTCTCATGTTTGTTTACATACTGTCAGACCCAATGTTTTCCTACTTTCCATATTCTGGATTTCTATGTAGCTAGTTATATAGGATTGACAGTATAACCAAGCACCTTACCTTACTGTAGGTGGGACTTCCCATCTACTTGGTCACATACCTGTCATTACCTGTTACCTGGCTGAATATACCTGGTTCTCACCCATTTTGCACCCATTTTGCACCTGCAACCTTTGTCACTCATTTTCCGTGGCAAACAACTCTGCAGTAGGTGGATATAATGTTGGGTGAATGCTATGCCTGCTGCTTCACTTGCAAGACAAGAACATTCAACCCTAAAGGGGTCTGCTACTGATATAAGTCTGATAGTTAGTGTCCAAGGTCACAGAAAGGTAAGGAAACAGGTCCAAAGGTATGCAAACCAAGTCCAAGGGTCAAAATGTCGGGTCTGAAGGTATACTACCAAGTCTAATGCACGGGAAAGTGGGTCTGAAGGTTTGGGTCATTGGATTATGGAGAATAGCAAAGAAACAGGTAAGGAAAGTGTCAGACTATGTCTGGAAACAAGGGAAAGTCAGGGCAAATGAGTGAGAGGGGTTGTGGGTGTGAAACAGGTGAGAACCAGGTATATTCAACCAGGTAACAGGTAATGACAGGTATGTGACCAAGTATGTAGATGGGAAGTCCCACCTACAGTAAGGTAATGTGCTTGGTTGTACTGTCAGTCCTATAGAACTAACTATGTAGAAATCTGGAATACAGAAAGTAGGAAAACATTGGGTCCAATGGTAGGTAAACTAACATGAGGCACTGTGGATGTGTGGGAACACAGGTAATAACGCTGTCTACTGCATCAGCCATGGGAAATAAGCTACTATGCACCAGTGGGGTTAGATGGAATGGACAGGACATAGAATGGACAGGTTTCTGGAGTATGTGAGCAGGTCCGGTGGTTATCCAATAGTAGTCCAATGGGTCTAAGGCTTGGAGAGCACAGAAAAGTGCTGGGTTGAGCAGGTTTTGTCAGGGATGGGTGGGGATGACTGTTCTGATGTCTGGACAAACTGGGCTTTGACGTACTCCATAAAATAGGCCTTTGTGAGGCTACAGCCAGAATGTTCATGACACCACTCTTCATACCCCTTATTCACAGCTCACCATGTCTAACAACAAATCCAGCAGTAACAAGGCCGCAAAGCAACTCCTCCAGGAGAGGCAAGTGGAGTTGGTGGTAGAGGTAGAGCATCTGGAGCAGGTTGTCTGTCAGGAGGAGGAGAATAAATGCAGGGTAGAGGAGAGACAAAAAAGACTTGCAGAGAAACAGAGGCATGAGGAGGAGGAGAAGCAGAAAGAGATAGAGGAGACACAGAGGAATTTGCTAGAGATAGCCTGTGAAGAGGTGACCATGATAAGTGAAAACTTGTCCAATGTTTGTTCTCCATATTAATAGATTGCAGTATGTTTGTGGGTCTAACTTGTCCTAAGGACCAGAGAAGGCCTATGCTGCCTGCATGGAGAGAAAGTGAGAGTGTTTGTGGATGGAGGCAATGGGTTCCAACAAGGTGTGTGCATTTGTTATTCACTCCTTGTCAGATGGCTCTAATGGAGGTATGAAAGGTCCAGACCTGCAATGGATGTTGTAGATTGAAAGCTCAGTGCTGCGGTGGAAATCCACCAGCAAAGACAGCAGAGCGGAAGGGAAAGAGCAAGAAGTGCAGTCATATGGAAGGAACTCCATCCCCCAAGAACAAGGGGGCCAGTGGATTCCAATGGTATTGGACGATGACATCAAGTTGTTATCCAATCCACAAACTGGCACAATGGAGGAGGAAGAGACAGTGGAGTATGATGATCAAGCTTGGGTGGTGGCTGCCAACAACATAGTGGCAGAGTTGGCATGGACCAATGAACTCCTGGGTCAGAGCATTACTGTGGCAGAGGGGAGCAGGAATGCTATGGACAGGATGGTGGAGGAACAGAGGGCTTTGCAAGCCTTGTTCCAGGAGGGTATTAATGGTGACTTTCATGTTGCAATGGAGAAGAAGACAGAGGAAATGGTGGAGGAGGCTAATGCAGAAGGGAAAGTGGAGTCCAGGACTCCTGGTGGAGATATGGAGACTGATGCATAGGTAGGCTGGATGCTTCTTCCACCCCAAATGTACATATATATATGCACATCATTCACTTAGAGTATGGAGATAGGGCCAGATTTGTCCAGATAAGCCATATGGAAATCTGTGATGAGTTTTGATGTATTTCCAAGTTCTGTGGCAAGTAACCAGGATGTTTCTTCATCTGTTCCTTCATATCCAGCCCAATGTACTAGGCAAAGAAGCTGACAATGGTGTTGATGGCGGTTGATCTTGGTATCAAGAATTTCGGAGATTTCGTATTTGGGTTCTCCATCAACTGTCACAGGCAGCTGAGGTGGTTGGGTATGATTGGAAATAGTGTTCAGAGTCATAGGTTCTAACTGGGAGACATGAAAAATGAGGTGGATGGAACACATTGAGTCTGGAAGATGGATGATGAAGGAGTATGTGCTGGGATGTGCTATAATCTCAAAAGGACCTAGGTTCTTTTCTGATAGCTTCTTTGAGGGTCGGGTGGAATGGAAATATTTTTCTTTGATGAACACTTGATCTCCAACCTTGAAGTCTGGCATGGGTTTTCATCTAGCATCTGCAGGTCCTTGATAATGTTCTTGTGCATGGGACATTTCATCCCAGAGGAATTGGTGAAGCTTGTCAAGATTTATGGAGTATTCTTGGGCATGTGTGGAGGAGAGATCTCTCTGGATGAATGGAAAGGTTCAGATGGTATCCCTTATTGGCAAAGAAGGGTGAAACTCCAGTGGTAGTGCTCGGAGCATTGTTATATGCAAACTCTGCCAAGGGTAGTAGTTCTGACCAATTGTCCTGCTGGTAGTTGCAGTAAATCCGAAGCTATTGCTCGAGAGTTTGATTAGCATGTTCAGTTTGCCCATCACCTTCCGGGTGATAGCTGGAGGTGAAATGGAGGGTCATGTCTGTTGGAATCCGAAGAGTCCGAGAGGTCCGATGGAGGAACCACTCGGAGATAGTTGAATGTACGAGCTTAACCAAAAGCAGTGCGAGAGCGCAACGGCCCGATGTCGCTTCTTACTTGCTCAATATTGCAAAGCCTTATTTCCAAGCTACGATATATTTTCATCTCTATGCTACGTTCTATAAAGATACGAGTCCCGGATGTACACATCTCAGTCCTTTCTACGAGACTGAGATGTGAGTACCGAGTTTTTCCCCCGTCCAAACATTATACTTACAAGTGGTAGATTTGCTTGATTACTAGGTACATCAGATACCAATAGAGTCCTTTCTACGAGACTGAGATATTTGCTTGATTACTAGCTACCTCTCCCGCGTCAGCGTACCTCAATTCGTTTGAGGTTATGAGCCCTGTCACGTCCATGGATACCACGCTCCCCAGCACCAACTCTGCTCTGTTCAACGTCCCAAAGCTCGCCGAAGATGGCACGAATTGGATAACCTACAAGGAGAGAACGTTAACTGCAATCGGTGCACGAGGTCTGATGCGTTATGTCGATGGTCGTACACCTAAGCCCATCCCGTTCGTCGTTGATCCGAAGACGAACAAACTAGCGAAACTAGATGGTACAGCCCCTACGCAGGTCAAGATCGAGGAGTTAGACAAGAAAATCGACGAGTTCTTCCAGAAAGACTCACTCGTAAAACAACAGATCTTCAGTACCATCACTGATCGCATGTTGCTCTGCGTTCAGAAGCTCGAGGTTGCCTCGAAGATTTGGGCCGAGATATGCAACATACATGAAGGCAAAACCGAGCTTGTGCAAATTGATTTGCGTCGTCGGTTGCAGGAGACACGGTGCGAGGATAATGGAGATGTGAAAGCCCACTTTAGCGAATTGCTACGGGTCCGTGAATCGTTGGCAGGTATGGGTGCCGCCATCGAGGATAGAGACTTCTACGCAATCATATTAGGTTCCCTCCCCGACTCATACCGACCTCTGCTCTCATCTATAAACGCTGCCGCCAAGATAACTCAGACCCCGCTCAGTCCCTACGAACTCATCAACATCATCTCCGAGGAATACGAGCATCGACTCCTGACGGATCGACGTACCTCCAAGAAAGCTGCGAATAATGCATTAATGGCTAAGGGAGGAAGCGGCAGGTCACGTACCTCGAATACTGCCACCAAAGTTGACCCGGACGTCACCTGTTTCAACTGCGACCGGAAGGGTCACTATAAAACCGACTGTTGGAGGCCAGGAGGCGGAAAAGAGGGTCAGGGCCCAAATCAGAAGCAGAGGAAGGGAGGGCGAACCCAGAAGCAGACGGCTAATGCCACTGCTGAACCCGAGACGAAGGACAAATACGCCTTTGTCACTTCGGACTTGGCAGGAATTGCCAAAGACCTGAAGGTCCCTGTCGAGCGTCGCGGAGCCATCATGGACTCGGGGGCTACGTCCCACTTCTGCCCCGACCGCTCTCGATTCACGAACTTCGTTTCCATACCACCCCAGGAGGTACACACTGCAGACGGGTCTACCCTAAACGCCATTGGGAGAGGGGACGTCAAACTAGACTTACCATTGGGCAACAAACGGACTACAGTCACCCTAAGGAATGCACTATATGCCCCCACCATGGCCTTCACCCTCGTATCGACCAACCGCATTACTGCGGCAGGTCTAGCAGTCCTATTTGAAGGTCGCATGTGCCGGATCCTGTCTCCCGGTGTGGGAGAAACAACTCCGCAGTAGGCGGATATATTGTTGGGTGAAATGCTATGCCTGCTGCTTCTCTTGCAAGACAAGAACGTTCGACCCTAAAGGGGTCTGCTACTGAGATAAGTCTGATAGTTAGTATCTAAGGTCGTGGAAAGGTAAAGAAACAAGTCCGAAGGTATGCGGACCAAGTCCGGAGGTCAAAATGTCGGGTCCGAAGGTATACTACCTAGTCCGAGGCGCGGGAAAAGCGGGTCCGGAGCTTCGGGTCGTCGGGTTATGGGTAATAGCAAGGGAATGGGTTCGGAAAGCGTCGGACTATGTCCGGAAACAAGGGAAGGTCAGTGGAAACGAGTGACAAGGGTTTCGGGTGCGAAGCGGGTGCGGAACGGGTGAGAACCAGGTATATTCAGCCAGGTAACAGGTAATGACAGGTATGTGACCAAGTAGATGGGAAGTCCCACCTACAGTAAAGTAAAGAGTGCTTGGTCGTACTACCAGTCCTATATAACTAGCTACGTAGAAATCCGGAATATCAAAAACAGGAAAACATCGGGTCCGGAGGTATGTAAACTGACATGAGGCACTGCGGACTTGTGGGAACACAGGTAATAACACTGTATACTGCATCAGCCATGGGAAACAAGCTACTACGCACCAGTGGGGTTAGACGGAACGGACAGGACATAGGACGGACGGGTTTCCGAAGGTATGCGAGCGGGTCCGGTGCATCTCCGGTGATGTCCGGCGGGTCCGAGGCTCGGAGAGCGCGGGAAAGCGTCGGGTTTGAGCGGGTTTCATTGGAGATGACTGGAGTGACTGTACTGACGTCCGGATAACTGGGCTGTCGACGTACTCCGTGAATTGGGCCTCTGCAGGGCCGTGGACAGAATGTTCACGACACCGGGCCAAAATGTGAGGTCATTGGTGAGATCCCTCAGGTAGAGGGTCTATATAGCATTGTGGGTCAGCAGAAACACCATGCGAACCTTGCTAGGGGAAAGCCCACGGCGAACGAGTTGCATCGGGTGCTCGGCCACGTATCGCAGATGGCTGCGATTGATGCAGTCAAAAAGGGCCTAATCGAGGGTGTCCAGTTAGATGTTACCTCACAACCAGAATTCTGTGACGCCTGTGTTAAGGCAAAGTCCGCTCGTAAGCTGTTTCCAGAGGAATCGAAAAATCGTGCCATTACCTATGGGGAACTCATCCACACGGATCTTTGGGGTCCCGCGCAGACAGAGAGCATCGGAGGCTGCAACTATTATATCAGCTTTACCGAACGACTATAGCCGGCAGACCAAACTCCAATTTCTGAAGGCGAAGAGCGACGCACTCTCAGCTTTCAAGACCTACGAAGCCTGGATAGCCCGTCAGACTCCAGGTGCCCGGATCTGCAAGGTGCGCTCTGACCGAGGAGGAGAATACTTGAGCGAGGAATTCGACAAATACCTCAACGAGCAGGGCATACAGCGTCAGCTCACCGTTCACCACTCGCCCCAGCAGAACGGCGTCGCAGAACGCCTCAATCGCACTCTGGTAGAGCACGCACGGGCGATGCTTTTGGGGCAGGACCTCCCGAAGTTTCTATGGGCAGAGGCGGTCAACTACTCAACATGGTTGAAGAATCGCCTACCGTCTCGCGCCACCCCCGGAACGACGCCATATGAGCTTGTTCACAGGTCCAAGCCCAACCTCTCCCAAGCCCATGAGTTTGGAACCACGGTCTTTGTCCGTTTGGAGGATACCGGAAAGTTGGAAGCCAGAGCTGCGGAAGCAAAGTTTGTGGGCGTTGATGAGTTGAGCAAAGGTTACCGGGTCTACTGGCCGGCGAGGAGGCGTATATCTGTTGAACGGAACGTCAGCTTCACACCCACTACGGTGGTCGTGGCGGATGTACCGGACGAGGGGGAGTCCAACACGCTGAACGTACCAGCATCCGTCCAGAACACCTCGCCACAGGTAACACCGCTTATCCCACAGCCAACACCACCCGTCCCACAGGTAACACCGCTTATCCACCCGGAAACACCACCCATCCGCTCTACCCGAGCTCGTCCACCGCCCGGATACTATGCAAGTCTCAACCAGGGGGAGAGCGCAGCAGTTGCAGCTAACTTCGAACCGGAAGAGTCAGACTTTATCGATGAGCAAGTACTCACCTACCGGCAATTTGCGATGGCTGCCGTAGAGCCAGAGGTCACTCTCCACCAGGCCTTGAACGGCCCAGACGCTACTGAGTGGCAAGAGGCAATAGACTATGAAATTAGTCAGCTGGAAAAGTTGGGTACGTGGGAAGTTGTGAACGCACCTGCAGGTGCAAATCTCATTCCTTGTCATTACGTCCTCGCAACCAAACGTGGCCCAAACGGTGAGAAGCTGAAACTCCGGGCTCGATTAGTGGCCAACGGACAACGGCAAAAATACGGGATCGATTACTTCGATACGTTTGCCCCCACTTCCAACATGTCGACGATCCGAACCGTCTTGACGATGGCTGCCGAACGCGATTGGGAAATTCACCAAGTCGACATCAAGAGCGCTTACCTCTATGCGGAACTCAAGGAAGAGATTTTTATGCGGGCGCCTCCAGGGATATCTAAAGGAGGGACAAGAAAGAAAGGTGCTGAGGCTGAAGAGGAGCTTACCAGGTCTGAAGCAGGCAGGATATGAGTGGGCGGAAGAGTTGGCAGGAGTCTTCGAGAAGTTGAGTTTTAAACGCTCGCAGGTGGACCAGGCAGTGTATTTCAAACAGTTCCGAGGACGAACACACCGTTATCACCGTCTCCGTCGACGATATGGCCGTCACGTCCAAGCATCTCCGTCACATCACTCTATTCAAAGAGCAGCTCACTCAGTACTTCGAAATATCGGATCTTGGAGAGCTCAACTGGCTGTTGGGGCTCAAGGTCGAACGTGATCGAGCTGCCCGCACTCTTACTCTGTCTCAAAAGGCTTATGTTGACACCATTTTAGAGCGTTTTCAACTCACGGAGGCAAAGAGTACGCAAACGCCAATGGAAGTGGGTGCAGAACTATCCGACGCACAGTCTCCGGCGACCCATGCGCAGCACGAGGCCATGGAACATGTCCCATACCAGCGGGGTATTGGATCGTTAATGTACGCTGCCACTTCCACCCGCCCGGACATTGCATTTTCCGTCGCTACGCTCTCTCAGTTCATGCGGAACCCTGGTACGGCCCATTGGGAGGCCACCAAGCGCGTCCTTAGATACCTCAAAGGTACGGCTGAGTATGGGATAACTCTAGGGGGCACTAATGCTGGCCTGGAGGCCTATGTCGACGCGGATTGGGCCTCGCAAGCCCATCGTCACTCGATGTCGGGGTACGTCGTCTTGCTGAATGGTGGACCGGTAGCTTGGAGCGCTAGGAAGCAACCCATCATCGCTCTCTCTACAGCAGAAGCAGAATACGTCGCATTAACGACGGTCGCACGAGAGATACGCTACCTCCATTTCCTCATCCAAGAGCTATATGCAACGTCCACCATCCCTACTCCAGTCTATTGTGACAACCAGGCCGCCATCGCCCTCGCATCCAACCAAAAATTCCACTCCCGCACAAAACATATCGACCTCCGATTCCATTTTGTCCGAGCGCACGTCAAAAACGGCGACTTCAAGCTCATCTATTGCCCCACCGATGATAACATTGCCGACGCCTTCACTAAGGCCTTGCCCCGTCCTCGCCTGCAGAAGTTACGCACTCTGATGAGCATCGGTTATGCTCGAGGGGGAGTGTTGGAATCCGAAGAGTCCGAGAGGTCCGATGGAGGAACCACTCGGAGATAGTTGAATGTACGAGCTTAACCAAAAGCAGTGCGAGAGCGCAACGGCCCGACGTCGCTTCTTACTTGCTCAATATTGCAAAGCCTTATTTCCAAGCTACGATATATTTTTCATCTCTATGCTACGTTCTATAAAGATACGAGTCCCGGATGTACACATCTCAGTCCTTTCTACGAGACTGAGATGTGAGTACCGAGTTTTTCCCCCGTCCAAACATTATACTTACAAGTGGTAGATTTGCTTGATTACTAGGTACATCAGATACCAATAGAGTCCTTTCTACGAGACTGAGATATTTGCTTGATTACTAGCTACCTCTCCCACGTCAGCGTACCTCAATTCGTTTGAATGTCCAAAGCTTTTCTGAGAGAATGGAAGAAATGGGATATGAATTCCATTCCATGATCGGAAGTGACATGGGAGGGTACTCCATGCTTGGAGAATATGTAGAGTAGGAAAAGGCAGGTGAGGTTGGGAGAGGTGATGGTATTGTATGTGGGAATGAATATTGCTTGCTTAGACAAGCAGTCTATGATGACAAGGATGGCAGTGAAACCAGAGGATGATGGGAGTTGTTTGATGAAGTCCATGGAAATGGAGTTCCATGGTTTTTTTGGGAATGAGTAGTTGTTTGAGCAGGCCATAGGGTTTGTGTCTAGGAACTTTGGCTTGGGTGCAGGTGGTACAGGACTTGACATAGTCCTTGACATACGAGCAGATTCCTGGCCAAGTATATTCCTGACAGATGAGTTCCAAAGTCCAGTTTTGACCAAATGTCCAGATAAGGGGTGATCATGGGTGTAATGGAGCACACGGAGGCAGAGGTCATTGGATACTGGAACATAGATACAGTTGTCGCAGTGGAGGAAACCACTATCATCTACTGACCATCTTGAGTCTGAGGGGTTTGGCAGGTGAGTAGATGCAATAGGGTCATTGGGGAGTGTGGACAGAATGTCCTTATGGAGTTGTTCGAGATCCATTAAAACAGCTGCACAGAGTACTGGGGTTGCTAGTGTAGATGCTCATAGGGACAAAGTGAGCTGTTCTGAGGAAAACACAGGCCGGAGGTTGTGTGGATTTTGCTATATATTACTTTGTATTGTGATGTACAGGAAAGAAGCATTGGGCTTACAAAATACTACAATATTGACTAATATCTGAGTCTCACTGGTTTACTGATGGCCCTAGTCGCGAGCCAGAAAGCACGTCAGTCCAATGGTCAGTTCGAACCTTTGGAGGTTCAAAAGCACATGAAGGGACTCACGGTTGAACTAAGTCGAGGTTTGGGTCACTAAGTCGAATTAAGCTGAAGTTAAGTGTGGGACCACCAAAAGTCGGTCGTAAATTAGTAAATTTGAGGACCCACCGGCGCAGCGGACCTCTCACGTCAATGCTGAGCTCAAGTCTAGGAACACCCATAAATCACTGGTAAATCAACTCAAATCTCTCGGTCTGAAACATGCTCACTATTTACATTCAAACAGACTGTACCCACTGCGTGGTACCGTCACACCTGTTCGACCGACGATGTTTCGACGTTGGAGGACGACGACGAGGCAAACCAAACGACAGGAAACCGAACACGGCGGAAGGGCGAGGGCGGGCGCGACAGATTCCCATTTACGGTTTTTACCTGCCAAATGTGAATTTCGTCAGATCATCTAACTTAAAACTGACAGTACACCGACTCTTAGCGGCAGTCTCCACCATTGTCACCATCCCGAGAATGATATCGGCAACACTACTGTCACGGCTGCCCCAGGATTTACAGGCGAGTGTTTTGCGATCGATCCTTGATTTCTTATCGCCACTTACTGGAATATCACTCAGAGGCTAGTCCAGGGAGTGTCGAATCGTTCAATAGCAGACTTTCGGCAGCTCTGCAAGCGACTTCCAGGTTGCTCCACATCTGAGCTATGTATACTGCAGCCAGTATTATACATGCACCTCGACCCAGATCGCATTCCTCCACAGTCAACTCCAGCCGCTAACACCGATATTGTGCTCGCCCGGTGGTCCCTTGTCGGGATCATTGCAACTTTGGGCTACCACGATGGTTCTGCTGACTCGGCAGGTTCGGAACAACAATATCTTCTTTCCGCTTGGAACCGTGTCGCTCCCTGGCTCGTCTTCTTTCATGACCAGTTCATTATGTGCAGAGCCAAGTATAGACCCGTCGACAGGTTGCGTGCCATCAACCTTGTTGCTAGCATACTGTTTCATGTTTTAGTCGTTGACCGCGACCCCGGTGAAAACACAGCGCTCGATGCTGGCACTCTCACTCTTTATCGCCCAATCGCAGAGTTGTGGTTATTAGCCCTTGAAACCAAAGAGGAGAATTTGGTGTACATGTCATTGCAGTCTGGGGGTCACATCACTTCTTTTCGACTTTCTAGCTCCATTTTGGCTGCAGAATGTACGTACAACGAACTCTTTGTGACCATACTACTTGAAGTATCAGGTGGGGTTGGCACTGTCACTTCTGCAGCTTTGAAGTATGTCAAGAGCATACGATCGATGGCTAAGGACCTCGACACAGTCTCCACGGCTCTCAAGCTCGATCTGATTGTATCAATGTTTTCATCCTGTGTTGCATTTATCGCAAGAACGAGCATATACAATGCTGCGATGCGGGAAGCATACATCCTCCGACAATCTGTCAAAGAGATTTTCTCCACTCTCCGTGCTCTCCAGCCTCTTCCATTTGGTAGAGGGCGCATGGTGCAAGCCCTCGCCTCGAGTTTTCCGTACTTCATCTTCATCCTTCAACATGCCGACGACCCTGTCTCAGCGCTCCATCAGGCTCTCCGCGCCCACGCCCTTGAAACAGTGGTACATATAGGTCCTCTTGAACCCCCAGAGGTGGAGGCGGATATTCATGAGATTCCATCTTTTCTCAAGATATTATATCATCACCTTGTTCACGACAAAATATTAACCTACGCCTGCAAACATGTGGACGCCTGGTCTGATGCTCTTGGATCAATGCGAGACAAAATCCTCGCGCATGGCTGGCCCATAATTGAGCAGACGATACGGTCGTATGCCATGTTCAGGTCCGAGGAAATGATAAGGCAGCTATCACCAGGTGGAAATGGCTGGGTTCTACAAGTCAGTCGCAGAGTTCATTATTTGTTTCGTTCCTGCTCACCCTTGAACTTACCGCTAGTGTTACTGTAGTGGTACTGCGGAGGACATTAAACTCATGCAATGCGCGGGATGTCAGGTTGTGCGGTACTGCTCAAAGCGATGCCAGCGTGATTCCTGGTATAGTCGCCATAGGTTGAGCTGTAAATTCTTGAAGGCAGCTGTCGGCGGGTCTTTTCGATGTTCATCGATGCTCATCATTTCCGCTGACAATGTATCCAGGCTCATCGACACCGCACTACGTGAAACGTAGTCTCCGTCTGCTAGCTGCCCTAGAAGATAGCCAGATGCAAAACCGGTGGGATAATATTCGGAAGTTGGTCGTCGCTGCGCAGTGCGAATATCCAGAAGATAGGGAACGACTCGTGGTCGAGGTCCCAGTAGGTGAGGGGAAAGTGTTAGTTCGGCCTTTTCGACACTACCTCTCCCTGTTCGATGGGCTCTCTGAAAATGAGGTCGTGGACCGCTTATCGTCCTGGCCAGATCCAAGGGGCCACCTTCGACGATCATTCTTTTGTTCAGTTATCACGATAAACGATCGATATTTGTCACGTCAGATTTTATTCAGTCCGCGTACTGCATTAGACATGGAGACCGTCAGTGCAAACGCTCAGTTGTGACCATTATTGTGCGTGAACTCTTGTTGCTCGGGTTTTGCTCGCGCATGTTGATATCTGTATTTGGTCAGGGTGGTGGCACCATGACCTGCTCGCGAGCGGGAACAGGCGTCTAAAGCGTCCTCGTAGACGCATCCCAGTTCTCGTACAATGTAAAGCAGAAAAGACGATCTCTTGTCCCACATAGAATTCTACTCGTAATGAACAAAAATTGAAAACAAAAAATCGCCAACGCACGGTTGTGGGACGGAAGGTGTGTAGCACTTGCACATGCGCACTAGTACTCAGGCTTCAAGCCCATTCCCGTACGCCCATGTCTGAAGTGGCCACAGTGGCCTTCCGAATCGCCTTTCACCACCGCGACCCTCGCCCGCGCACTCTGCTCCAGTGTTCTATTTCTCTTCATGCACCTCCCTCCTTCCTGTGCTACACACAACTGCCAGTTAACACATGCACGCACTCCTGGAAAGCAATTGACGTCATGCCGGTTCCTGCATGGGAGTCGGCCATGAGCTTAGCGTGAAATTCCCGAACATTAAGGATAAGCCGTGGTCCCATTGCAAACCCCTGCACAAGCAAGGAAATTTGAATACTGAGTTTTTAGGCCATACGTGTCCTATGGAATTGATGGACCGCGGTCGTACACAGAGGTCAGTGACAGATCGGCATACCGCTGAAATTGTTGGAGACAAATAAACAAGGCAGAAGCAAGAGACAGCAACAAAGCTAGCATGCGCGAAACTTCAGCGATAAAAAAGAATCACTTTCACATTATGAGCTCACCTCGCGAAGTAAACCACGTGAGTTTTCATCAATACTGCGTAACAGTCTTTATTAAACCATCCTGTCAATGGTCTTTACAGTTCACGGAAGTGTTTTATAGCAACCCATGCTGCGAGACACAGCGCGAGGACCTCCTGTACAGTGGGGAGTATCCAAGTCATGGAATTTAGAATTAGGTCATTCCCCTCATAGTAAGCATTGCATTGATAAGTGCCGGGGAGAATCAGCTCCTCTAAGATTGAATTCGTCGATGAGCCTGGTGCGCCTAAGTCTTTCATTTACGTCTCGTCCGAATGTTAGTGCTAGAAGTACCGTAAAGATAAAAGGGGCCAATACCAAGTAACTTACTCGCCCCAATCGTGCATAACCTCAGCAGAGGCGATTACTGCGAAACAGCAGTCAAGGTTAGATCAACAAATCATCCGACTGGATCTCCACGGACCTACAAAATAGCTACCAATACGATTTGCATTGACGAGTGGTCACCAACTAGGATCGTCTGAGACGAAGGTCATACTATTCGAGAATGTATGTGAGGGAGGGCTGAAATTGATGACGGCTTTGTGCGTGTAAGATATAGTCATCCAGCACTTTATGACCGAACGGACTCACCGCGAGCACAATGTTTCAACACCGCATTTTGACAAATCCAAGAACTATTCATAGTAGCAACTTGTTTCTGTTGCCGCTCTCGAGATGTCCTTGCTACACTTGGCAAAGTGCACTCCACTCGATGCATAGTGTGGTTGATGCGACGGCGATCAGCGCTCAACGTTTAATACAATGCATGGCATTCCTCCTCCGTCAGTTACCTCATACGCACTTCCTCGCTCTCTTCTTCCCGATCATCGGGCTATAATGTTGTCAGCAGAATGTGAAAAATATGTCAGACTTTGGTAAGAGTAGTAAGATCTTGTCGAAAAGTAAAACCATGAAACCCGATGCTAAAACGTACTAGACCCAATTCGGCATGCAGTTGGTGTTTGAGATACTGGGAATTGGTGGCCATAACTTGCGGTATTTATGCCTGCTTAGAAAAAATATTCGCGTCACTCGCCAACCCCAGGGACGTAATAGTTAGGGAACACACTAAATCTATGCAACAGCAGCGTCAATACTTATCTAAAATGAACGCCACCCCGAAACTACACTTCCCAGAATCAAATTAACACCCCAGAACTCCTCACAATCCCTCTCCAACTCTTCCACACATAACTCGCTAACAAAGCCGTCTCATCCAACGCTTTTCCCGCATGCTCTGCATTCTCGAGGAGTGAATCCAAGAATGCTGATGCTGTCTTTGGGGAAGTCAGTTGGTGAAGTTCGGCGGCGAGGTAGATAGCGGAGATGGATGCTCGGCGGGTGTACCAGGATGACTGGGTTGGTGGTGCGGTTAGATCGGTTGTATACGTGTGAGGAAAAATGGGTCATACCTCCCGTGCGTCGCTATGAGCTATCCAGCACGCCTGGTCAGATACTTGAGCAGCGTGTTTGATGATCGGGGCGGGATCAACCGGGAGCAGAGGTTGAGGTAATGAGGAAGAAGAAGCGAGAAGAGCGAATGCCTGAAGCATTTGCACGACGACGTACGATGACGGCGAGGAAATGACGTTTAGATCAACCCGAATATCTTCACTGACATATCAGACATCAAATACCTCTGGAAGGTGCTCCAGCACCGGTTCGTTGCTCCTCAACCTCGCCTTCAACACATCTCCCATTCCCAGATGCAAACCCATACTATCTGAAGCCTCTTCCTTCATCCTACGCCTCGCATCATCAAGCCACGCATGTACGAGCGTCCTACGTGCGTCGTCTCCTGGTCCAAACAGCGCAGTCACGCTCGCGTCTGGGAGAGGATGAGCTAGCGGCGTGGGCAGGGACAGCACCGACAAGGATAGCGCTTCTCGGGTGAACCCATGTGTTTTGATGAGCGGAAGTGCGAGCTTTAGGAGTTTAGAACTAGAAATGGATCTACGTCAGAGCGTTAGCGTTTAGCTACGAAGATCTTGACCAAACCTGGTGGTAGTCATCTCATAAGAATTATCAGGCACGTGACTGCATGGATTGTAGTTCATTTCATTCGTGAACATAATCGTTCATCCACGAAAAACTTTGAAGGTTGCATAGTTCAAAAGTTATACTCACTGAGAAACTCATAGATAATATGGGGCAAACTAAGGTAGTGCACAGAAATGTCTGTGCGCAGTCGATCACAAGACGAAAGCAAAACTATGGGAGCATATCTGCAAACTCAACATAATAGCATCAGTCCAACAATCCCTTCCTCCTCAAGTACTCCCTATGTTCCTCGCGATGCGCAAGCACTTGCTTATCAACCGAACGTCTCCAAATCGGTATCCCAATCTAAATCAAAGTGTTGATAATGAGCCCGAACCCGACAATGTATGAGATGAGAACATACAAGCGCAACCAAATCCAGCACAAAATCGAGAGCGGCGTTGCTCCGAGGCGCACAGCCGCGCGTAGAAGCTCGAAACAAGCTTGTGATTAAATCGGCGGTGATGTGTGCGTGACCTTTCTCGACACCTAGCCAGGCCAATCGTTGAGTTTGAGTTTGAGTTTGAGGTCGAGGTTGGTAGGTCATGAGATGACGTACCTGCGAGCAATCCAGCGGCAGCCTGGTCTGCTGTCAGACCTTCATCCGTCGACTCAATCGTTCTAGTGATGGCCGGCTTCGTCTTGTTTTCTTCTTCAAAGCCAGGGGTATACATTGTCGGAGGGAAGAAGATGTGAGTATCGATGCCATAGAGCATTAGCTCTGAATGCAGCGAATCAGCCAGTCCTACCAAATTATCATCAGCACACCAAAAAAAATCTGGAGCAGAGGAGACATTCACTATGTACTTACCGCGCAAAGCATGTTTCGCAGGTGAATACGAAGAATATCCAATCAAAGACATATATCCAAGCGTCGAAGACACCAATACGATCTTTCCTTTCTTATTCTCGCGCACCATTTGTTTAGCAGCAGCCTGTTCGCTATATGTAATGTTCTTGTCCGTGACCTGAAAGAGTAGAACAGTCGACTTACGAATGCAGTCCACGCCTGTATCCAGTATCCATTCCCCATTCCGCGTGTCAGGTCCTCTGGTTGCATTTCGAGGAGGTACATCGGTTTTGCAGCGCCGGCGCATGTGAAGACGGCATCTGGGACTTGTCCGCCGTGCGCGTCACTAGCAGCTTGAAGAGCAGCTGCTGACTCTTCTGCGGTGTCGAGGGAGAAGGAAAAGGCTCTGAATACTTGATCTGGGCTTTGGCGATTGGCCTGTATGTGATTCAGAACGAACGGAGGGTTTGATCATGGACATGAACAGACACGAACCTCGAGCTCTTTTAAAGCATCATCGAGTTTGCTTTGGGTTCTTGCTACTATAGAAATGTGGGCACCCTTCCGTGCGACGAGTTTAGCGAGTGCAAGTCCGAGACCCTGACTGCCGCCCGTGATATAAACGTGCTGGGGCCATGCGCATGAGCCACTGAATTATCGAGGAAGACTTCCTGGCTCACCAATCCCTTCGGACTCCATTTTTTCGACGAGAACATGAAAGACGATGAGTAAATAAGAATGAGGAGCAGTAGAGCCTTGGAAGCCAAAGAGATCCAGTCGAACATGTAACTTGTCGAGCTTTGAGCGGTTTCAGTTTTGATTGTGATAAACTGGTGGGACGTACCTATGAAGCCAGCAATTGCCAGCTATGTAAGCTCTCAAGTCACGACTGACCGTAGGGGATAACTCTCTTGAAGGTGAACTTTAACTGGAAGAATGGTTTATGCAAAGCCGCACAGCCACCGATCGAACCGTTTACGGTATACTCATATGATCACTCAACACGTTTCACCTCCACGTCGTGCATGTGTCCCAGAAGACTTTAAAACTCGTGTTTGTATTCTTGACCAGCTGAACTGATCTGTACTTGAACAAGACTCACCCGACAATATTTAATGTCCCGGATCGCTTTAGACAGCATCCCTGGTCTTACATTCTATAAAAACGCGCTCACAGCAGCGCGGCGTACCAGTCCTATTGCACAGCTGGTATGCATCGGGAAAGCGTGTGCGTTGTATCAGCCGGATGTCGTGCGCTGCAGTAACATCGGAGGGTCAGGTACGGATGTTGATTGGAAGGTGAGTGTTTGCTGTTTGATAGTTAGGGCTTGAGAGACTGCTAGACTCTGTAAGCTCTTCTGAGGTTATATCATGGGTTTGACACGATATTTGCAGTGTGAAGCAGACCTGCCGTCCTCCTTGCGTTTCGGTCGAGTCGAAGTTTCTTGCGAGGGATGGAATGGCCCTGGGGATCCCTACGTCATGAAAGGTCTGATATCCCCATTCACGTCGGGTGAATCCCCATAATAACCAATCACACAGGATCTTGTTCCCTAGAATACAACCTCGTTCAACTTCCCGATGCTCTCCTCAACGACTCTGATACAACCTGGTCCCACTTCTACACCCGTCCATGGTTCAGCAGTAAGTCTCGCGCATACTTGCCTACCTATGTTTATATTATTGCTTAATATTCACTCAGACCTCGATAACTCCGGCATATTCTTCATGTTAGTATGGATCATAGTCCTCGCTGTAATTATCTACAGCTTTATCCGACCTTGCTTGCGCAACACGTCAGACGCCAACCGCACCGGACCTCCCTCCTATCCTGGTGGTGGGCAAGGAAGGTCGGGATCAGGAGGTTTCCCGGGCTCTTATCACACTAGCCCACCACCGCCATACACCAAAGATGCCGGTTCAGGCTCACAGAGCAGCGGCGCGCAGTGGCAGCCAGGGTTCTGGACTGGTGCTGCGCTGGGGGCGCTGGGAAACCATCTTCTGAATCGTCCGTCGCAGTCTCAGGAGTATGACTGGGAGCGAGAGAGGCGATTGCCGGGTAGTATCTCGAGAAGCAGACCTGTATCTGGTTATGATAGCCAGGACAGAGGAGAGGGGTCGTCCAATTTGGGTGCGATGAGGACTAGTACGGGGTACGGTGGTTCGAGTAGTAGGTGATGAAACGCTCACAATGTATGGATTAAGTGTGTAAATAATTTATGATGGTCAAACCAAAACATTGATGAAGCCCTTGTGAATGACCACGGTTCTGGCAGACACCTGGCCAACATCATGCCAACAAGAACGCGGTCACGTGCATCACACTTACCTTCACTAGTTCCCTCTTCATCATGTACGTCTTACTTCAATCACTACTGACAACGGGTTGACAGTCAATTACCCCGCTCTCCCTCTTAAGTTGTTTCATCTCTTCTCTACGTCCCATGGCCTCCCGATATAGCAGAAGACCAGCCCTATATTCTTCATGCCTCTATCGAACCCCTCCTCCATCCCCTTCGCGTTTATTGCGATGATCAACTTTCTGGTCCGCACCTGGCTATATAATGGTACAGACTACTAGGTATACGGATCTTGACCCTCATCCCCATTACTCGCCCGCCGCCTGTGCTCTATACTACCCACACTCGTGAGTCTCTTTCCATCCTCTTGAGTCCATTTTACTCACGCAGACCAGTCCCATCGCGGCAGACATCACCAAGCACCACTGCCATCGAACTATCGCCAGCACTTTCCCCTCCTCCATCGCACCATCTCAGCTCCCCCGCATAACACGAGCATATCTAGGGTAGAGCACGGGTACGGTGTGGATTATGGAGACCCGCACGTACACCGTGCATACCCGTCGCGGTTTACGGTGTTGGACGGGTGTGGATCCCCAACTTGTCCGACTCGGAGGGTCAAAATTTCATTGCTCATAAAGATCCTCCCGGCGAGTCATAGCTGTCACCATGTGAACTTCGACTGCAGGTTCATCGAGTCGCAATGCTGATTTGCCAGTGAAATGATATTCCATGAGCTCGGACAGAAGCAATAATTCGTGGTACCTAGGTTCTGTAGTACGAATTTAAAGGCCAATGGGTTGTGAAGAAATGCAGAATACTATTCACCTTCCTTTCATGCGCCGCTCAAAGAAGGCTGACGAGTCCTCCGTCGAATCATACTCGTCAAAAGCATCTTCGCTAGCTGGTCTCACCATGATCTCATAGATACGCAGGACTTCCTCGGGGCGGTGATGAAGACGAAGAAGAGGAAGCATAGTAGTTCTACTTAGTAAGTTACTTGTGTATACAAAGGTTTATACACAAAATACTACACGACCCGCGGGTCTGTGAAAAAACCGTGGTATACCGCAAACACCGTTCATACCCGCAAAATTGGCGGGTCGGTGTACACCCGTACCGTGGCGGGTGCGGTGTTTGCGGGTACGGGTGCGGTGTGGCTTCAGCGACCCGCGGGTTCACCCGTGCTCAACCCTAAGCTGCATATCCTAGAACACCAAGGGGTACTATTGCAGGATAAGGGATCACCACATCTTCGGCAGCCACGAAACGCACAAGATCAATCTCTATCAAGCCTTGCGGAATGCTCTAAGGTAAGTAGCCCAACTCTCTCTGCACACAGACGGCGTACTGACGAAATCGGTATTGCACTTGCAAAAGATGATACTACCGTCATATCTGGCGATGACATAGTGTCATACTAGTCACGCTCCACCGCCAATTGTCGATGTTCTTCTCACCAAGGTCAATTGCTGTGCTCAGAGCGTCTCTGTCATTTGGTTTGAATATTTTGTCGCTTCTGCGCGCCTGGGATAGTCATAATGGTAGCCGCCCTGCCCTCCCATGCACATATGTTCTTATGAAAACTCCTAATACGGCGCCCTTCGAAGATCATGGAACCTTTCCCTTCACTGCCCTCGAATATCTGGGAGTACAACCATGCTGGAGTACTTTCCAAAATTCAAACACCCAAATACAGGCCCCAACGTCGACGCCATGGCAAACTTGTTGATGGCCGCATCCGCACAATTGGTTTCCAATGTCTCTACCAGCAAGCACATCGAGGGGTTCACCCCTCCCTGTTTCAAAGTCGCAATTGCGTCCACAACCTGACATCAAGCGACAGATGCTCGACTCCCGTGCTATCGCTGGTTCTTGCATGTCCGTTCCTGGGTGCGTCAGTGTCACCGTTTGGAACTATACTGACAAGCCATTTGATGTTTGGTGCGCGATGCTGATACATCAGTACCCCTTGGATTCCTCATCCCTGGTAACCTACAGGCGCTGGGTCTCAGCTAAATAAAGGACGCATGAACATCTTTTTTTTTCATCCAAGCTTACTCACGGCCTTCATAGCATAATGTTTATGTAAGCGTGGGTGGGCAGCCAGTGGGCCGCCTGCCAGTAGGAACATCCAGGATGTTGGTTCAATCATCGTCCGGACCTATAGCGAATCATTTGAATAGATACAACGATGAAACCATTTCCTTGAAATCTCCGTCGGAACACCAAATAAAAACATAAGTACCACGACGAAACTTGAAATCAAGACAAAAACCAAATTCTCCTGCACCCTGCAGAGCACCAGACAACCGTTAACTTCATCGAGCATCTCCCGCGCTACACACCATTTCCAGTCGATATATGCACGCGCTCCTGGAAAGCGATTGAGGTCATGCCGGTCGCTGCGTCGGAGTCGGCTACGAGGTTGGCGTAATATTCTCGAACGCCAAGAATCAGGCGTGGTCCCAGCACAAACGACTGCACGACCATCAAAAGCTGAACCAACCCGGCGCAAATCTGAGCTTTCAGGGAATATGGGTCCTATAGAAATGATGAACCGTGGATGCATGCAGAGGTCAGTGAAAGATTGGCATACCGCTGAGAACGTTGGAGACAACTGAATAATGAGGCTGAAGCAAGAAACGGCAACGAAGCTAGCATGTCCGATCCTTCAGCGGGAAAGTGAACCATATTCATAATATGAGCCCACCTCGCAAAGTAAAGCACGTGGGTTTTCATCAACACCGTGAAACAGTCCCCGATAATCCCTCCTGCAGAATGCCGTCGTAGTTCGCGGAAGTGTTTTACAGAGACCCAGACTGCAAGACACAGTGCAATGACCTCCCACACCATGGCAAGTATCCAAGTGATGGGGTCCAGAAGTATTGATTCTTCTGTATAACCAATCGAGCACTGATAGGTGCCGGAGAGAATGAGTTCCTCTGTTATTCATCAATGAGCCACGCATTTTTGTTTATCATCCACAATTGAGCATACCCCCTGAAGTATACCTCATTAATATTACGGCGGCCGCTCCGTTGAAAATGTTGACAGCCAGGAAGGCGACAACGAGAAATATCATAATCTTTCTGGATCGTTGATACATGGCATGTAGCCGAGTGATCATGATGACTTTCAACATGTGTCAGTCAAGTCAATATTACAGAGGTCTTGCCAAGCTCACTCGACAGTATTGGAAATGCCACAACATTTGTCAAATCCAATACGACGTACAGAATCCGGCCTGACAAATGCAGTTAGTGATCAACCTCGGGTGGATCACACCCCAAACAGACGCACATCTGTGACAGTCATTATAGTGGAGTCATTATAGTGAAGGAAGAAGTAGATCAAGAATCACACTCACCCCTACAAGGCACGGTGAGTTGGAGGTGAATAGCAAGCTTCGGCGCAGAAGACTCACTGCATCTGTCAACGAGATCGTCGGAACACTGGCTGTATACCACAGATCACAAGAAGCAAAGACAGTGAATGTGAGAAGACATACTCAGTATGTCCACGCTGAGTGTGGCAGATGGTTCATTAGCATGACGACAATGCTGAGCCTTCCAAACATACACCGTAAATGATATTCCAAGATAGCGCACCTAGGATATTTCAAGAGTAAGCACGACTTGCCAAACCACACCTATGATGCAAGCTACATACACTCAGATACAAAACGGTCATAAGGGACCAACGTTGCCGCTGTCACAAATTAATATCGTTCTTCTGACGTGGAACTCTACTCACCCAGATCAGTTCGACCTATAAAACCATTGTTAGCGACATGGCTGCTCCAGACATAGCATCGACATACCTCTTGCCCAAATGTAAGTGCTGGAAATACGTGTAAGATATCAGCAGTTCTCTAATCTTATCGCGCTCACCCCAATCATACACCAATCCGACACAGGCGGCCACTGCAAAACCGCGGGCAACGTTAGATCGAGAAATCAGCGTCAACATCCGACGTCTCTCCACGAACCTACAAAATAGCTGGAAATACGATATGAATTGATGGCCGGCCACCAACTAGGGTCGTCTGAGACCAAGGTCATAATGTTAGAGGATGGATGGGATGGAGCGGTGAACTTGATAAACGCATGACGATAGGATTCATGCTAAATATACCACCATCAAGTGTTTCGGTCACTGCAATGCGATCGAGGGATGATATCCGTTCTTGCCTTGATTGATTACAATGTGGTGTTGGTGCGGTGGTAAGACCGGGATCAGTGTGCACAGCCAGAGATATCCCAGTTGAGAATTCGTGATTGATATATTTCGGCGCTAAGAGGACATGGAAACTGAGGAAGAGTCAGACGCGCCATTATGACCGTGATGGAGCCTGACTTGTTGTTCAAGTTATTGAAGCTGTACAGGCTAAAACTTGATTGACAAGCCTCAGCAGCATCCATATCCTATTAGGCTCCCAATTGTAAAAGAAGGGCTGAAGGTGGTAACATTTTGTTGGCAACATTATCAGAGATTTGAACAAGTTGAGACCGTCACAATGCCTAATTTTCCTGCTCCTCATCTGCATCATCCTCAACACATGCCACCTCATGCACATTCATCATCTAGCCCTCCACCTCGGTCATGGGCCAATCGTGTCATATGTTTTAAGGATGCCAGGGAGCAAAGACTTTAAAGAAGAGGTCCAATAAGGGTTCAACATGACTGACTCAGCTTCGGCAATCAGTGTGTGCCTCCGGCGGCAATCATGTTCACGTACTACAGTGCTCAGTTGACATTGTCAATGACATTTTAGAATTGAGCAGCCCTGATGTTATGAACGTTCTGAAGGTTGCAACGTTAAACCTTGAGCTTGAACGTCGAACGTTGAACCTTAGCTTCATCATCCTGTGCGCCGATTTGTTTGATCCACAATCCCAGACTCATACCAACGACTGAGAGACTCATGCTGTCCCCTCCCATGCAATGTACTCGCAATACAGAGCCCTTCAACTGATCCCCTTCTTCAATACCCTCGAATTGAGCATCACTGCAAGCTTCTGAGAGAGATCTGTTGAGAATAAACCAGCGCGCCTACCCAATTGAATGGACCAGCCAAGTTTGCCGGTGTCCAAGTTCATATCAGCGCTGTCAAATCACTTTTCTTGGCTGTACGTCATTCATGCAGGTGAGTGGCTTTAAAATATTTTCACAATCCCCGTTTCAGCCTGACAGGCTTTCAGCTCCGGAAAATCATCTCCACCGCCAGTGACAAGCCATCGCGGCCATCCCTTGATACCGCCACACCACATATGCGTCTTCCTCGCAAACACCCCACGTGCCCTCAATCTCATTACCTGCCTTCAGATCCCGTTGCCGAGTGGTCTTGTCCCAAGATCCCCTGATCGTTCGCTGGCTGTCTGGAAAGTGGGATATGAATCCGATATTGTCACTGCGACCCTCCAATGTCACTATCAATCTCAGAAACGATTTCATGGTGGCTGCCTTCATTGGCGTGGAAGTCATGCCTGCGTCTCCGCGAGTGAAACACATTAAATTTCAGCGGTTTGTGTTGTTCGCACGATGAAATACTAGGAATTTGATCGTGCATTGCTTGAAGGTTTGACATTTGAGGAACGACCATCTTCCTTCTATGTAGTCTGCATACGGGAGACTAGGTTTGAGCATTACGGAAGGCAACGGTGGAGTCTGCGAACAAATTCTGTACATGTCATTTGTCACCCAACAGTAATCAGCGCTCAGCTCCGACATCGGTGTACCTGACACCAACCTGTTAGATGGATCTTCCACCAAAAGCTGGCTCCAACTTGGGATGCAGTTCAATTGGGGCTCGATACTGATTAAATGTCATGCAATCGTCAGAGATTAACAATGCCGTGAAAGCGTACTCGCAGGATGCCCAGGACACTTTGATGAAGTACACTTTCAAGGGTATGGGGATGACAGGCTGGGGCAACATGAGTGGAAGCGCGCTCCTGGGGTGGCATGAAAAGGTGCGGTTGGAGCTTATATCATACAAGGTCAAAATTAGTCTACAATCAGAAATAAAACCGGCCGTTTCCATGCTCTTCGGAGTTGACCACATTTGCTGGCGGTCGTGAGCCGGGATTGGGGGAAGGAGGAGAAACATATTCTTCATCACGTATCCATTCATCATCATCGACAGGAGCACCAGCTGCAGCGTTCCGCTGTAAATGGATGTATGACATGTGGAATACGATGAAAAAAGAGACACGCATACCAGTTTACCCGGTACAAGAGAAACGTCGACGATAGTTGGTGCTGCATGATCCGCCTGAAAGATCACGAGGTTGATCGTTGGTGTGAGCGGGATTTGAATGTTGTAGCAGCATTGATAGCAGAGAATTGGTTGGCGGGTGATGGAGAATACAAAAATGTAAGTCAAATACATGATTATGGTAGTCCTCACTCACGTTCTCGTTGGGTGTTATACGTGGACGAGGTAGAGGCGATGTAGCAGGAAACTGCAAGGGAACCGTCGAGTCAACTGCGTAGCAAACAGGTAAAAGAAACATACGTCTAGGAGATTACGAGGCTCATCAGGGCGGACTGCGTCCGTACGGGAGGGAAGGAGTTTGCGTAGAAAGTGAAGGAAAGCATGTGGGTCCCTTGTAGGCAGAGGTCTTGACGGGTGATGGACGGGAGATGTGACAGGCACTATAACTGGTTTACGGCGCACGGTACGGGGTGTTGCATCGGACTGTAATAAAGAATGGTATGGTGTAGATGAATGAGAGAGCATGACCACGTACGTCGAGTAGACTAGCGAGGCGTGGACGTTCGGATTTACTGGTCTGTAAGAGATGTTAGCACATAAATGATGAATTTATGCAGGAAATACATACACTAGGCTGCGGTTCCTCTGCAAGGCCGATGCTAGCAAGGGTGTTGGCTGGAATGTTGCACATATAGATCTTGGTGTCATTATGGACAGTGTAAGCTAGTTGGCGTGAGTCGGGTGAGAGGATAAAAGGGTTGGAAGCTTGGGCGTCGAATGGCATAAAGCGAGGAGCTGGCGTGACTCGAAGGCCCAGAGATTGATTTGGCGGTAGGAAGCGCTGGCGAGAAGACCACAATCAGATGAAAGTGCTAGACAATAGATGATGTCAGTGTGCCCGAAGGGAGCTCCAACAGTCTTGAGCGTCGACGCGTTAAACTCATAGATCATCTTACAAGTGGGCTGGTCATGCGTGAAGCGTATTATGGTTACGATAGGTTTGTCTTTTGTTGTCCAGAAGACCGGTAATACAGGTTGCTGCAGAAAGCCCACCAACATATCTTCCTCTCCTAACATCCAATTTCTGTGTTTAGACACCTGAACGCACTGCCCCCAATGTGATGTCACCGCCAGCTTCCTGCAGTTTTCCGATAATCAAAGTGTTGCTAGGCCGACATGACCATTGCCCCATTTCAAGTCAAATGGACCAGCAACAAATTTGCCTCTTTCCAAGCTCCATATTCGCGCTGTCCCATCCCATGACCCACCAGCTAGCAGCGTGCTGTCCACGGAGATATCGATGTCGCAGATCCAATTGTGATGGCCTTCATGAAATGTTCGCACGATTCCTGTTTCAACCTCGGACTTTGAGCGCTTGAGCTCCCAACCACCAACGACAATCCATCGACCAACCATCGACCATCCCTTGATACTCCCACTGCTCGTATACTATGCTCGCACACCTCCAGAGCCTCCTCAATCTCCTTACCCTCCCGCAGGTCCCATCTTCCCAGTTACCAATCAAGCACCAGCCAGTCTTTTACTGAGCGCCAGTTCGGTCCCCGCATGCAGTGCCTCCTCTACAGCTCTGGTATTATCCATCTCGTGACATTAATGGTGTCGTCATCTTTTTGAGTAACAGGGAAGTATCGCAGGTGTTTGGGTCGATGCTATTTCGAGCGTAGACGGTGGTGAGGATCCCACGTTCTCTTGATGCTGTTGTCATGATGAATGATTATCTTGTTATAAGCTGTAGGAGGCTCATTCGCTGTGCAAGCCGCTAATCAGAACAAACGCGCTACGTTGGTAGGTGCTACTTCTACTATAGTACCTTGGGGGTCAGGTTTGACAACGCAGAGGCTTTCCAAACGTGGGTCCGCCAAAAGCTCACGTTTAAACTTAGCTTTCGTTGGCGCTGATATTTACTTTTATGCCCGGCCGTTGTATTGTATTGTGTCCCAGGTACCCGTTATCTCTCTGTCATCTCATCGAGGCATTGATATGGAATTCTATATAGCAAGGAACATGCATCCATGTCTGCGAATCTGTCCAACTGTGCCCCAAGCTACTGCTACTACTCTGGACTTCGGAGCAAGGCCCAGACGGTGCAGCCGATCATTTGATATGAATGCAACAAACTTAAACTTGTATTAGATGCATCCGAATCCAAAGGTATGCACCTTCGACGATTCATGCTCATGCTCATTAATACCGGTACCTTCCCAGACCTCAATGATCTTGCACACGCACGCACAGTTGAACTCGAAGCAGTTTTAACCGTAAGCAGCACGGCAGCATTATTTGACTGAACTACCTAGCTGTATGCTCTCGTCTAAAGAGAGCATACAACTTGGTGGTGAGGTCATATCTTTGTCTGTGTGCCCCGATTCTGAGGGACCATTTGGTTTTTGGGTCCTGATTCGTGGTCGTGATCGTGCTACACGCTTGTCATCGGATAATTCGACGATTCATTGCAGTGCTTCGATCACCAGGCCTAGGTATAGAATTAGTCGGAGATCATCCGATTGTAATTGAAAAACGTACTATTCAAAGGCATTTCAATCTTCATTTCTTAACATTCACTGATGAATTTCGTGTCATGCACAGGGACTCGGATCTGTGCCAACATTCGCAATTGAAGCACTGCCAAGACATGCGGTTGAAAAAGGCGCCTGCGAATACAGCATGCACAGCTGACCGTTTAGTCCGTCTAGCAGGGATACATCACACGGACAGACTTGATGTATCACGGTCTATATGATACATTGCGGGACAGGCGGCGGGAAAGGTGAGAGAGTTGATACATCATGGTTTATGGACCACAGGCTCTGATATAACATCAGCCTTCTACAATACTAGATATTAATACATTATACCTACAGGGTATTGTGGCCTTTGATTTTGAATAGCATTGCGAAGTACTTTATTATTATGCTCGCTTGTTTGCATTGTCATTGCAGAACATCAGTAAAACACCCTGATTAGGTCCCCCCCTGCACAGCGCCACACAGTGCCACACAACGACAAATTTGTCACAGTGGTCACAGCGAAGTCCCCCACTGTACAGCATATAAGTTCTTCATGAAACTTAAATGTTAGTATACTATCTAATTATGTACATGTTTTTAATCATATTACACTAATTTTTACATGGGCTGAGGTTGTGTTATACTGCACTGGAGCCTTGACAAAAAAAATTGCAGCGCTGTGGCTGCTGTGTGTGGCTATGCCTCTAACCCAAATTCAGGGTTTTGCTGATGAAATTCAGCGTGCTGGCCACTATCTCGAAATGTCTGCCGCTATCTCCTGGTACCTGCTGCTGCTGCCATACACAATGTGCATGCCACTAAAGCAGTCAGACAGTCACTTCATTCAGTCAGAAGTCCCTGGAGCAGTCAGCTGATTGATGAGGACTCAATTTCACTTGCTACTAGATATTATAGGGTTCAGTTCGCGTTCGAGCCCAAAAAAACCGAACCTGACCTCTCTGAACGGTTCGCAAAGGTTCGGTCCAGGGTTCACTGACTCTGGCAGAACCAAACCCAGGTCCGGTTCTCGGTTCTTGCTCAACCCCTGCTGAACCGGACCATGGCAACACTGGACTCATGATACACGAGGCAGCGCTTCTTGTACATGCTGTATTGTACACAGCTGCTTGTTAAGTATCTCGACAGCCCCCCTTCCTTAGCTCCCCTATGCGTGATATTCCCTCTGACCTATCCTCCAACCCATCTCATTAAAATGCCCTCTCCACTGCTCAAGGATTTGATCAAGGGTTTTATCAAGCATTTGGATCTGCCCAAGGGATTCGCAGTTCGATTGAAGCGCCCTGCAAAGAATGGATGCACACAACGCAGTTCAACAGCCACCCACAATGAGGGTGACAACTCCATCCTTGCAGACATCCCTAATGACTTTCCCGTTCCTCTACCCACCATCCATTCAAATCCATCACTACTAGTGCACCCTGGTTATCTGGTGAGAGATCCAGGTCCCGAACCCTCCACCAATGCATCTTCTGCCAAATCCTTCTGGGGCGAATCCTCTGCCCGCAAAGCTTCCGACATGGCTCAAACATTTTTGCCCTTCATACAGGCTGTTGCAGGTCCTATTCCATTAGCTGGTGCTCCAGTGAAAGCAGCCATTGGTGGATTATTAGAAAATTTTCAAGCCATGGATGTGAGAGCTTGTCTCACTGTGAGGATATTCTTGATTTTAAATGCTACCACAGAGACGTGGTCAGAATAAGGTGGACCTAGATAGTCTGGGATCGCAACTCGATTGACTATGTCACGATTTGTGCAACGCCCCATGTGCCTGAGATCATCGTGAACTTCTCTGGAGGGAAAGTCTTATTAGGTATGCACCTTGTTGATGTTTGAATTCACCTGATATTGAATTCCACTTAGCATGCTGCAAGACACCTCTGCCACATTGACAGAGTTGTGTGAACGTTGCCCTGCATACCCATCCGTCACACAAGATATTGCTGGATGCTTTATGAAAATTGACTGTTATATGGCTGAGTATTTGGTTGTGTTCTACTCTCTGAAGATTGTTTGTATTCACTCATGCTCCTCTTGTTACTAGTTGTCGTGTCAAATGCAAAATCAAGATGACATACGCGCAGTGTTGGCAATGCTGCAGGTGCTGCAGGAGACACAGCAGAAGGATCGTCAAAGGCAGCAGGAGGATCGCCAGAGGCAGCAGGAAATCCTGATGAGGATTGAAATGCAGATCAACCATGTGCAGTCCTCTGTGGGGCCAAACGTCACACTTCACTTTGTGGAACTGTTAGATGCAACAGGCCACTTGCATCCAATACTGATGGACGTCTGCGACTCATTTGAGGTAAGCTTCCATAAAATCCATCTTGGGGAAGCTTGCCCATCCAATTGTCTTTAGTGATTCAAGAAGATGCTCCAACTTCTGTTTGAACGTGACACGGTCCAAGCTCAAATTCAGAGACGGTATATGGAGAAAGAACAATATGATTTGTGCATTGATGACGACAAGCAAATTACCAGACTAACAAGCCATGAATGGCCAAGCATTGAAGTAGGCACGAAGATCATGATGAGTATTATCATTGAACAGCAGGTACCATCTGAAGTTTACTATCAATGTCCTTTTTGTGGTGATGTGAATTGCCTTAACATCGGGCCTGTTATGGATTTGCTTGAACGGCAAGCTGGATGCTCAATTGATTGGTAAGTGTGTTTCTTTTGTGGGTCCTGACTGCATCTAATATCCAGAAGTCGAAAATGCAAACAACGATTTCAGATCTCCCAGAGACACTCTAGTGCAAAGCGGGACACTTGGTCCGCTAACAATGACTTGGACTTCAATCCAATGACTGACACCGAAATGCGCCTTATTCGCAACCTTCATGTCCAGCAAACTGTATGTCATCATGAAACCTTGCCACAAATCTTTAAGCTAAACACTCACCAATTTCCCATTCTCAGGATGTGCATACTCTCAGCTTGTAAGATGATTGCCTGATGCTGATGGTGAAACAGCGACGTCCCACTCTCAGGAAGTGAGTGATCTCGTCTTTTGATCTGCTTACTTGACACTGATGGTGCCACAGCAACGTCTCTCTCTCAGTCTGTAACATCTATCAATGACAGTATGTCTTCCACTCGGTTGTTCGACATGCAGGATGTATTCGCTCATTGGCCTCCAGACCCCCGCATGAAGTTGAACGACAAATTACAGTCGAGATATGGTTCCTCTGTACCTGAGCATGTCACATGGGAAGTCTATTCACTAGGCCCTCCCAACAATTTGACATGGCATACATCTATGTACAGTATGTTTGACTGCTAAAAGAGCCAAAGATGCATAAACTGACCAATATGGCATATAGTTGACGATATGAATTACGGCAATGCTTCGGCCCAAACTAGGGCTGGTGCTCAAGACCAGGCTGCGCACCAAGCTTATAATCACTTGATTCGTGAAAGGTCCTTCTGCAGCAATCAAGTGTGATGACTCCAGTATACATTGCCATCATCTTCATCTTCTTCAGATATTTACATGGTTCTGTTGCTTGTACGTCTTCATTATCATACAGTCGTAATATAGCGCTGTCTATACTAGAAGTGCGCCTGTTGTGAACTGTTGGATCCACTTTCTTCCTTGATGTGCTGATGGCCTGTTGTGCTTTGACATGCTCCTTTGCATCAGAAGCTCAGAGTATGAGTATGAATGTGGTGGTGAGGCAAGGGGACCATCATGATGTGGCGTGGGGTCTGCCACACGTCCTTTTGAGTTGCCTAATACCCCATGTATGGTTGACTATCCCCTCCTCCCGAAGTGGAGGAGGGTCCCCGACTCCCATGGTTAGTGGGAGAGTGTTTTGTAGGATCCAAATGTACAGGCACCTATATGCTGATGCATGGGAACATATTGTGTGAGAATGTTTGGGTTAAAACTGTACAGTTGATGGGATGACTAATGAATTTAAATGTGCGCGATAATCATTAAAATTGGTTTGTTCGGTTCCATATAGTCTGTCATCTGACAGGTCTGACTCGTCTCAAAGAAAATTGTGTATGTCTTTTCCTTTGATCTCGGTGTACTTGTTTTCTTGAATTGACCACCTTTGTATTCAGTTATATCACAATGTCTGTGTTTCTCTTGAAACACCCCAGTACATGTCCTTGTGTTCTCGATGCTACAGACTGCCCGCCTCATAATATTCTTCACAATATACAAAAATACCCTCTGTACTACAATGCTTGTACTACCCGCAATACAATGAATCTGTTTATGCAACAGCTGAGAATTTTTGTCGTTGGTTGCAACTGTCACTCTCCTCCCACTGTGACAGTTTGTGTCTCGTATGCAGTCCCTTTCATTAATCTGTTGCTGTGATTTTTGATGGGGTAGGTCTCTCCATCCATGTGGATGACATCTCGATGACTTTCACTCGTGTTCATTTTGAGGTTGCTATGTATGCGCATTGTAGTGTATTCAATTGCTTTAAGACTTATCAAGCAGCTGCTCAGCAAGGCACTCCACTCCCAACTGCTGCCTCATGCATCACATTTAGACTAAAAGATGATCCTCGTTGGTTTTCTTACCTGGATGCTTGCTATGCAGAAAATTTAACTGCTTTGTATATGCCTGTACTGTGTGATGCTAATGGCTCCTGCGCATACCAACTTATACTGCAGCATATGCAGTTACTGCTATGCACAGCATACATGAAGCAAGCTCTCCACAATTCAGAAGGAAAAAGGATGGTCACTGATGAGCTCCAAGGCCAGTCACCTGCTAAGACTTCGAAGGTGCCAGTGAAGGGTCGTGACATATTTGACATGGAGCTGGAGACTGATGAGGAGTAGACTCAAATATTGTCTAATTGTCTAGTGCTACATTTGACCTGCGAAGTGCCTGATCATTGTGCATACTTGACTGTCATATTTGATATACTGTTGCTGCTGTTATACATTGTTGTTTCTTGGAGTCGGGGACTGGCACTTTCCAGCACTGCTACAATTTTGTTGGTTAGAAATGTACCAGGCACCATGCAGCAATATTGGCAGTATCATGGCACTGGCAATTCAGAGCAAGGGGACAATATACCTACTAAAGCATGATGCAGCCATGAGTAAACATCAATGGCTTTGGTTGGCATTACCATGTTCCCTTGCTCAGGTGTAGCAAACATCTCAGGCACCATCCACCGCACATTTCCTGGGTGGCATGCAGTCTATACAGTCATAATGATACATCTAATATATTGTAATGACTGAGAAAAATAGGATACATTTATGGGGTGAATGACTGAGTGCTATTAGCCATTGCAGTGATGTATCTGATACATCGGGTTTTGACTCACCTGTTGTTGTTTGAGTGCAGACGCTTCCGGGGTTATGTAGTATCCATCCTTTTCAAATCCTCTGGCATTCCGCTTCTCTACTGTTTCAGGTGATGTATCTGATACACCGGTTTTTGACTCACCTGTTGCTGTTAGGCTATCATACTGATGTATCCGTTGAGTGGATCATATGAGTGCGGTGTCACGCACCAAACGTGTTTGGTAGCGAGAACATGGTTTTTTATTTATATCTTCATTTCCCATATCATTCCTTACTCACCTTTTCATTTGTTTCCCTTCCTTTCCTTTAATTTTTCGATTTTTCAGCGATTTTCAACAGTATTACGGCATCCCGCATTTTTACGGCATTTTGCATTCAACGAGGTTTATTCACCTTTCCCCCATTCACACGCTTCCAACGCTCTCCCATCTTCACCCACTACACTCTCAGACAACCTCAGCATCAGCCAGACCATGCCAAATTGCACCAATACGTCGAAAACCGCGTCTTTATTCATCCTGTCCTCATCACCCTACCATTTCCAATCCTCTTCAGCGGTTTATATTCGTCGAACCATTCAAACCATTATCCACTCGCACCTCACCTTCATGATCACTGTGGACACCATGCCATTCCATCCTAATGCTCACCAGAGATTGCAAACAACCAAGTCCCTATGCAGATGACCAATCCCTTTATCATGCTGGGGAAGCGTCTTACAGACTGTGTATATCCCATGATCCCTGCATGTCGACATTCTGCACCAACAACCACATGACATCTCTGCAGCAGAGCATTCGGATCATCACACCATCATGGCATCATAGCATCATCACTCCATTCCATTCTCCACTGCCCATATGCTGCGTCATTGCTGCGTCACAGCTCTTGCATCATCACCGCACAGCACTTTGTCATGCTTGCATAGCAATTGGTCATGGTGACTCAGGTCATGAGTCATGGTTTGTAATGGTCACAGCCCTGCTTTATCATCGCTTTTTCATTCTCTGACTCATTCTTTGTCTTTATGACTCATTCTTTATCCCTATGACTCATTCTCCATTCTTATGCATAGGATTTGTTCTATTTTTCGAAATTGCTCAGTCATTACCCCTGAAGCGCAGCACATTCATTCCATTCCCCCCTTTCATTGCCTTCTTCATTGCCCTCTTCATTGCCCTACTCATTGCCTGGAGCGTTGCTTTGCATACACAGACGTACGCAGGTACTCTACTCTATATAAACCCTGTACTTTAGCTACAGAGAAATCAACTCCTTCAGTTCACCATTCCATGTCCATTCTCCTCTGAAGCCTCAGATAGGCTTTGCATTTTACAGTCCTCTGTCATCATTCCTGACATTGTTCACCTGGAACTTTGTCACTCTGCTTTGCATTTATTCCAGTCCAGCCCAGTCTATCCATTCCAGTCTGCTGCCAGTGTGCAGTACTTTGCTTTCTTCACCCTCCAACTCCCACAAACCCAAACTCTTCAACAACTCGAAGTGTTTGGAGCACTATCAGGGTCAGCCCACCCTATTTTGAACAACTACTGAACACAGCGCTTCTAAGCACAAGGACCGCTGACCAGTAGCATTGTCTGGTTTTGTTGTTTTTGTTGAAGGTTTCAACAGACCGGCAACAAAGATCGACAGCGGATGCTTCCAGGGTAATGTTTCCCTCCCTCCCGGATCCTCCATTCTGCTACAAGTGTGGGTGCTTCTGGGGCCATGTATCCATCCTTCTCGAGATATATCTGGCTGATCTCTCCTTGTGGTCCACCCCTTACCTACTGGGCGATGTATCTGTGCTTTGGTCACTGGGGTTATGTTTCCATCCTAGGCTTTTGCCTAAGTCAGACGCCAGCAGCCCAGCAATATTTGTAAATTCCCATATCGTGTTCCGGACCTAACCACCATGATCAAAAGTAGTATGATAGTGCATTGAGAGCACATTCATTTATGTTGATGTATATGAAGTTGAGACATCAGGAAAACTGCCCCCCCCATAACTTAGATGTATTTAGCATAATTACCGATAATCCTGTGCAATTTGACAATTATAACAAACTTTTCATAAATTATATTGCCTACTGCTAATGTTCTGAATATTTTTGGTCCCTTATGTGTTCCTTAGTTCCAACTTGTATACATGAAAACAATTAATCAAGTTTTAAATGTTTTAAACAAGTTGAATCAACCGTCATGCTTGGCTCAGGCTGAGTTCTGATATGTCGTGCACATGCGTCACTTCTGACGTATGCTCACATCAGCAAAATCACAAATGACTTGACCTGCCTTTTTTGATATTTTCCCGTGATATAAGCCACAAAATGAGCCTGAGTCTCAAAAGACATGTCAAGGCCACTCGCTTTCTTAAACTGTCTCAATTTGTCTTGTACTGACTTTTCACGTGTGGCACAAGACGAGAAAACTCACAAAAGGGCAAAAATGTGTCATTCAAATGTCCTAGATATCATCAGAAAAGTGACTGCAGAAGATTCAAAAGATGGAATAAGAGGTAATCAAGCCAGACAAAAAGGCGCATAAATGACAGAGAAAGTCATTAAAAGCTGCATGAAAGGAGGAAAATGCAGTGGAAAAAATGAAATGATGGTGCAAACCACAATGTAAAAGAGCAAAAGGTACAGATAATACGAGGGGGGGAGAAATTTGCCCTGATTAAATCTGAAAGAAAAATAGAGGATTTAGTAGGATGTGGCTAGGATAAATCTTGAGTGCAAATTACCAGACATCTTCACGGTCATCCATTTCATCGTCTGAGTTGATGCTGGCACCAGGCTTCTTCAGGTGCTTGTATGCCACGGATGCTGTCAGGCATGTTGCTTCTGGGCCCTTCTTTTTTGCTGCCCGAACAAATGCGGCAGTTTTCATCCCCCATTTAATGACCAAGAATGCATGCTCCATTCCCATCTCCTTGCCAGTAGCCTTGTTGAGCGTCTTTGGTGTCTTGAAATGAGTCTTCCATGCTGTGGTTGGCATGTCTGCGTCCTCCAAATTTTCGATGCTGACAGCATTGTCGCCGAGTAGAGAAAATGCATGTTTGAGCTGGAAAACAAATCTCAGCCCATCCCGGTCAAAACAGGCATGAGAAATTGACACACCAAGACAGCACATAATCCAAGAGCTCCAACAAAGCCACCCTGAGCTAGATTATCAGTATCGAGAGCAGGAACATCAGCATGCCCAAGTGTGTGAGAGAGATGGGCAGTAGTGAGAAGCTCCAGAATGAAGGCTGAACAGAAGGTTTCATCTTTATTGATTTCATCAGGATTTGGGTACAGGAATGCATATTGTTGAAGGAAGAGGGTTGAGAGCTCCTTTGCTGAGGTATCTCTGTTCGAGGTGCAAAAAGCAACAATGATGGCAAACACAGTAGATCCGAAATTGCTGCACCATTCACTGATGCGTTGGGTGACCTAAAAACATGAAATTAATTATATTATTCAATAAAACAAAACACAGACTTACAACACCAAAAACTGAACCAGACATCACAACCTGGTACTTGATGCTTGGATAGACAACCTTGAATATTTCATGGCATGCATGAAGAAGGTTCTTGTCAGGGATTGTCCAAGGCTCTTCTTGCACACTCAGCCAGAGAAAAATGGTCAGTACAAAAACGCGACCCCACTTGGTGTCTTCATGGCAAGCAGGAGGAAGGTCAGTGTTCAGATATGTTGAGCGTGCCTTCAACACAGATTCCACCCAGCTGCTGTCGCTCTTTAGCACCATGGTTGCTGTATGCTCCTTCTCAGCTTTTACCTTCTTCAAAGGGGGGGCCTTGCTAGATGTGGTAGTGACCAATGTCTACCTCAAAATTAGCAGTGAAAACATGAGACAGGGGGGAAATACCAAAGTTGTGGTGTGTGGAGCTTTTTCTACCTTCACTTTGGCTTTGACTGGCTGCTTCGTGACCACTACCTCAAATTCATCAACATCCATAATCTCTGAGTCCTCTTCACTGTCGAGTGCTTCAATAACATCCACTGGCAACATCAAGTCATCACTACAATCAGAGAATTCAAGGACATTGTCATGGAGAGTCTTCCTCTTGGTCCCAGAGGCAGCTCTATCTTGCCTTTGAGCTAGAGGTGGCGGCACCATGTAAGGATCCATTTCCTCTGTAAGTGCAACAATGGACTTGGAAGACATCAGTACAAGGAGTGTGTTAAACCGCTGACACACCTTCATGGGTACTTTTCCTTTCATAGCTAGCACAATCTCATGCTCACTTGAGTCATCAAGGTCCTCATCTCCAAATGCTCCAACTAGGGCTGAGTCATCCTCACAAACAGCTGGAAGCTTAGTAGATGGCTGATTCAGGTGAGAATTTAAAGAAGTGGCGGCACTTGACGCAGATTTTTGAGACCTCGATAAAATGGTGGAAGGTGGAGGCTGGGCACTTGTGAATGAATCAGACTGAGAAGTGGTTGAGCTGGCCAGCTTCTGTGGAACAACTGTCCTCCAGTTCTGGATATGGCCACCCAGACTTGACTTCACTCTTGTTTTCCATGAATTGACAAAGAATAGCGTAGATTCAGTGAGCATCAACATTGTGGTTTGAGATTAAAGTGCGACTCACGGTACTAAATAGTTGCCTTTCTTGTTTGTCTGTGCACATGCTTGATCATCATCAATGACCCCTGATTCCAACATTGTTTTCTTGCGAGCATTGTCAATGGCAGCCTTCAGTGATTGGTATGATGATCCAAATGCTCTGCTGCAGAGATGTCATGTGGTTGTTGGTGCAGAATGTCGACATGCAGGGATCATGGGATATACACAGTCTGTGAGACTCTTCCCCAGCATGATAAAGGGATTGGTCTTCTGCATGGTGAATTGGTGGTTTGCAATCTCTGGTGAGCATGAGGATGGAATGGCATGGTGTCCACAGTGATCATGGAGGTGAGGTGTGAGTGGATAATGGTTTGAATGGTTCAATGAATATAAGCCGCTGAAGAGGATTGGAAATGGTAGGGAGATGAGGACAGGATGAATAAAGATGTGATTTTCGACGTATTGGTGCATGTGGCATGGTCTGGCGGATGCTGAGGTTGTCTTGGAGAGTAGTGGGTGAAGATGAGAGAGTGTTGGAAGTGTGTGAATGGGGGAAATGTGAATCAACCATGTTGAAGGTGGGATGCCGTAAAAATGTGGGATGCCGTAATACTGTTGAAAATCGCTAAAAAATCGAAAAATTAAAGGAAAGGAAGGGAAACAGATGAAAAGGTGAGTAAGGAATGGTATGGGAAATGAAGATATAAATAAAAAAAACCATGTTCTCGCTACCAAACACATTTGGTGTGTGACACCAGATCCAGCCATCCAAGGGAAGGGGAAGGGGAAAGCCCTCCTCCTTCCTGATCCCATTGCTGATGAACCGATGGACCTCCTGGACCCTGACCCCGACCAAACCGACACTCACAATGTCCCCCCCATTGAACCCTCTGCCCTTGGTCATCTTGGTGGCCATGCTCTTGCTGATGAAGATGCATGGATGACCAGCCATGGGAGGAGTTTGGGCTGCTGCAAGAAGAAGTCCTTGAGCAGGAGGATGAGTACATCATCCCGCAGCATCATTCCACTAAACGCCCTTACCCATCCCCCTCACCGCCCCCTACATATGCACCCAACACTACCAGGTTTCCCTCCTGTGGAAAATTTTAAACCCATGCTGATCGCGCCATCAATCACGGTTCCCTTCCACATAATGCAGTGACATATCTCCCTACTTATAGGACAGCCCATGGTGACAATGCACCCTAAGTGTCGGGCCAACCCACCATGGGCCCACATGTGGGATTGTACCCCAGTATAACGGGTGGGCCAGGGGTTAGATATGAACTGAGGCTCATGGGTGGGCCTACTGTATATACATTATGGAATACAAAAATATATAGGATAGTGGTAGTATGATATATAGGCTAAGCCTGGTAGGTGCTACTCGATGGTGAGGGGTGGGCCCATATACACTCAGTGACACTGTTGCATTTCGGGATCACAGCAGGGGGGGTGGGGTAAAAGAATAGTCAGATATGCCCATAAAACACTACATTCCGGCGACATAGTACATGGCCTGTGGCAATGCAGGACATAATGCTGCAGGGTATAAGATTGTCACCGGAGGTGATTGCCCCATGCTTCCACAGAATACCTCACTTTCTACATGCATGCTGGTGACATAGTACAAGGCCAAACATGATACTGCAGGGTATTGATTCTCACCAGCGGCAGCTGACCAATGCATGAATATCTGGTGAGGAATATGTTGAGGAAATAGTGTGCTGCATGCCGGCTTTCACAGCTTCTGGGAACCACAAACCTTATTACATGGTGGCTCTCGAACAGAGCACAGTTGAGGGCCAAACAGTATCGAAGTGCAAGGGCTCAACCCCATACATTCTCAATGCCCTCATTGATGAGGGCCATCGCCTCTGCAACAACTTTCTCAAACAATATTCTGTCCTCTGGAGTTCTTCCACCAACATGACAGACCATGACCTCACTTCTTACTTTTCTGCATCTTGTAGGGCAACACAAGCTTCACACACTAGCATTCGCATCTTGCAAGACAACTTAAGCGCCATCAGCTCTGCAAATATATAAATATAAAGTTGCCAGCCCCATGCTTCGGGATCACAGACCCAGTGTGCTCTCTTGACAAGACTTTAATGGTGCTTGAGCTGTCTTCCAGAATGTGAAAGCCGGTGTGCGGCACACCATTTCCTCAACATGCAGAGCAATATATCCGGCGATGAATCACATCATGAGTATGAAGTTGCTGGCGATACCAAGTCTACTAATTGCGGCAGTGTTTGTGCTGTAACCTTTTCTGCATTGAACACCAGCTCGGCAAACCTGATTTCGGCAATTTCATAATGGGGACTAGGCCAAGACAATGTGCAGTATGCATGCCTCCTTACATCAGTGAAGTTTTGAATACACTTCAACCTCTTTGAGGTCTCGAGTGCCTCTCGCATGCTGACCAAGTAGTGCAGATAGGGCTTTACCAGTTGAGCTACTGCCAGGTGTAGTTTTTCCCTTTGAATTATTCCAAAACCATTCCTGCAATTGCTAACCAAGAAAAACAATTATATTTTATAAATAGGACAACATGAGCACCACGTACTTTGTGCCGTTCTCCTGCTTGCATCAGCCATGAGTCTGATTCACTGTCTTCTTGTTTGGTGGATAGGCTGGGCTGTTTTGTTAATGGAGTTGGTAACAGCTCCACCACGTTCATCAATACTGGTGTTCTCAACACAAGGTGGGCTGCTGTTTAGCTCTATCTCTTCTGGAAAGTCATTGAACCACTTCAGAAACAGCAACTCAAAAAATTGAGATAACTTCTTCTCTTTTTGCATCTGCAGGTAGTTGGGCAGCTCATTCTGCAGCCAGAGTAACTGGCCTGTGCTCATCCACCTGGGAGGCGCCATCTGTATGTTGGGTGAGTATCAATCTTTTGTATCTTGTATCTCACTCACTAACGATTTGTTTTTTTATTTGGTTCCATATACAGGTGCAATAATGAATGGAACCATCACTCGGGTCCTTACTCAACAATGAAGTTTTTTCGTCTTTGATGACTCAGGTTATATTTTACCAACCAAGCAATACCAATCATCGAGTGAGTTGTACAAATACTGGATTTGTTCACACAGGAACTGATATCCTGATTATCCCTACACATACCATCTCTCCTTGACATGGATAACAGTCACTCCAACATTAGATGCCCCCACAGTCAACCTGTGCAAATGCTCTGCCACCCATGCTTCACAATTTCAATTGGTTCGTAACTACCAGTGTTGTTGGTGTAGGACTCTTTAGTGAAATGTAGGCATTTTTAAAATTGATTCCAGTCCATAACACATCTAACTATACATAGATCTACTGCTCGGATGCTTCATGCCCCAGGCACAACGGTCCATTACTTTGTCACCCTCTGTGAAGCCATGCAGCATTTCCATCTTGCTTTGGCAATGTGGAATGGCGAGACAGTTTAATGTAAATGTACTTGTTTTTGTTGCTATGTACTTAAAATATTATGGGGTATCCCCAATGAACAATCTATGTACTCCATTACCTGATGGATATACAGTGGCTCAAAAAACTGTCCACATGTTTGCGCTATTTTGACTGTTTACATCATTGTACAAGAATGGATAGGTATTCCCAGGACATCCTGCCATGGCCTGGGAGTACTACATCAGGGCTTCAAAATGAGCCCTTACCCGTGGGAATTGGTGGTCATATGGTGGCACTATGAGGTGTGCAAAATGATGACTCATGTGGACAGTTTTTTGAGGCTAGATTGAAACTATATAAATTAATGGTTATGACACCATAAAGTCATACCATTATTAAATAAATTATAATGTGGTGTCATTATGGCATTATTAAACCTATCTCTCACTATATAATGAAGGGAGTCTCATGTATGATAGTCATAATCACCATGAAAGCCATCTCCTCTGCTCAAAGGGATAACATCCTCTCTCTCTCTACTGCTGGCCTCTCTGCTCGTCAAATAGCATCTAGAACTGGTGTATGCAAGTCTACTGTGGCCAAGCTCACCAAAGAATGTCACCCAGACAAAGAAAACTCTAGTGGAGGTCGTCCATCCAAACTCACCTCTACTGATAGGAGGGCCATTATTCAGCATATTACTACAGGAAAGGCTGACAATGCTGTCCAAGTCACTCATCACATCAATTCCATCATCACTACCCCTGTATCTTCACAAACTGTGAGAAATGTTCTCAAGGCAGCCAACCTCAAGGCTGTAACAAAGAAGAAGAAGCCTCTCCTTTCTATCAGTCATAGAAAAAGAAGACTGGACTTTGCCCTGGCCCATCAAAACTGGACTGTAGAGGACTGGAAGCGTGTCATATGGTCAGATGAGACTAAAATAAACAGGATTGGGTCAGATGGAAAGGTATATATGTGGAAAAAGAAGGGGGGGCCTCTAACAGACAGAGAGATTAATGGGACACTCAAGTTTGGAGGAGGTTCTCTGATGGTATGGGGGTGTATGGGGTGGAATGGTGTAGGAATGCTTGCAGAGGTTGAGGGGAGGATGGATGCTGAGCAGTATGTGGACATTCTCAACCACCACTTGCTGCCTAGCATGGCAGAATCAGGAATTGATGAAGAAGATATCATTTTCCAACAGGATAATGATCCCAAGCAAACATCCAGGAGAGCCAGAGAATGGTTTGAAGAACATAATATTCATCTCCTTGACTGGCCAGCACAGTCCCCTGATGTCAATGTCATTGAACACCTCTGGGGAATACTCAAAAAGAAGCTTATAGCCTATGAACACCCCCCTAAAGGAGTATGGGAGTTATGGGAGAGAGTGGTGGTAGAGTGGGGACAGATTACAGCAGAGGACTGTCAGAAGTTGATTGAAAGTATGCCTAGAAGGATAGAGGCAGTAATCAAGGCCAAGGGAGGCCACACAAAGTACTAGAATACCTGATTTCCTATGTAAAATATCTGAGTCAAAAAACTGTCCACATGAGTCATCGTTTTGCAAACCACATAGTGCCACCATATGACCACCAATTCCCACGGGTAAGGGCTCATTTTGAAGCCCTGATGTAGTACTCCCAGGCCATGGCAGGATGTCCTGGGAATACCTATCCATTCTTGTACAATGATGTAAACAGTCAAAATAGCGCAAACATGCGGACAGTTTTTTGAGCCACTGTATGTGTTTGACAAAATATTGTGGGGTATCCCTAATGAACAATCTGTGTTTGATTCTGGACATGCCCTATGGCCTAGGCCTCACAATAAGCTCTTCACTTCAGTTGGACGTGCTGTATGCTACAGTTATTCTCAGACTTGCACATCAGGGACACATAATTCAACTCGGTAATGAATTACGTGTCCCTGATGTGCGCAATGATGATATATCATGCTGTCAAGCATACAGCCTGAACACATTCTGCAGTCATGTTTGGTGAATATCTACTGCAATGGTTTGCTTTATATTTGCCTGTTTATCAAATTTGTGCAGTGAGACTAACATATAACACGCAGTGCAGAATTTAAATCAGTTTATTTGGATGGAATGTTGCCTATGTACATGCACATTTCATCTGTCCTGAAGTGTGGCTCCATAACACTAAACTGTACAGTGAGTTGTTGTGTACTAATACAAGTACAGTACTAGACTACTAATCTCCAACATCACTATCACAATGGCACCAAGATACACAACTGCAGAAGCACGCTACAAAGCTCGATTGCAAGACAAACGAGCACATTATCAACGGTCAAATTTCATCACTCTTCATCTATCATCCAATACTCAAATAAATTTTATTCATCTTCCTTTAGAAATAAGACTATAGACCAGGTGAAGTCTCAAATGTGTTGGCAAAC
The DNA here is from genome assembly GCA_016628065.1 of Suillus lakei. Taxonomy (NCBI): domain Eukaryota; kingdom Fungi; phylum Basidiomycota; class Agaricomycetes; order Boletales; family Suillaceae; genus Suillus; species Suillus lakei. Next base: position 120,595 of record JABBWA010000111.1, read on the forward strand.
ACATTCAACTCATTTCAATGATGTATGTATTCCCTCAATATCATTATGCTATGGACATTTTATCTACCATACACTTTTGAACAGGACATTGTCTTATTGTTTTCCACCTTGGACTGATTGAGTGACAAGCTTGGGTACAAGTCCGGTGTTCCTGAGGCACACACCATGCAATCTCGTGTTATTGCAGTGCTTCAGAGAGTAGATGTCGAAGGTTGGACTGTGCTGCATGCTGAGTTGGATGATTCCTTGATCGTAGTGCTGGATTTGCATGAGCATGCTACTGAATTACATGAAGCAGTGCAACAACTCAGATGCATGTCTGGGACTGGATATCACCTCTTACTGAAACAGAGTCAGGAACTAATTGATCTGATGGGGAGATGGCTTACAGTAGAAAGGGAAATAATATCAGTAATAGATGACGGGGGCATTGAAGCTTACGATGAGGCAATGTATACTGACTCACTCAGTTGGCAGACAATTGATATATCAGGCAGTTCTTAGAAATTTAGAATAACACTATCACACGACTGAATTGTTGACTCACTAACACTGTATCCAATGGTTGGAGGTCAGAAACAGCAAGGCCTGAAACAGTACCAGCACAATTTCTATGCACACAACGCTGCTGCTTCAAAAGCAGTGATTAACAATACAAATGACGCACCTCAGCACACTCACAATGTTCAACAATGCAAGCACAGCAGTTTCGAAGCAGGACCACATGGACATCTAAATGTCTCTTCCTCCTACTACACAGTTCCTAATTCTCCAGGGAAACATCATTGTGGAGAATCAGAGGTCCCATTAGACACCACAGAGCTTGACTTTTCAATTATTGACGACTTTTCTGATAACTTTCAAGTTCAGAGCGACACTCCAGAGCTTGTGGAATTCACCAAACCAAAATGTACTGGAGGTGAAGTCTTGCGCTTATGGTGATCAGATGTTGACTTGTTTTTGGAGGAATTCCTCCACCTGGAGGGTTGAGGTGACTATTCACAAGACCTTTGTGTTTGTGGTGATGATGCTGCAACATATCATTGTCAGAATTGTCATGGTTGTCATTTGTGCATGATCCACTCACACAAGAGACATCCACTTCATAGAATAGAGGTATGTGCATATATACCTTACATACCTTACATCAACTGACTCTTTGCACTTTCAACTTAGTGATGGGATGGTATCTCATTTTACAGTGTTACCTTGAAGTCCGTGGGGATCCGTTTACAACTCAGACATGCTTCTGGTGTTCTGTGCATCAGCCCACTCTCTGCTCACAATGATGACTTTGTTATAATCAACTACAATGGCATCTATGAAGTAAGGTTAGATTTCTGTAGATGTGCATATGCCGAACTGCACATCATTCAACTACTTCGTGTTCGCCTGTTTCCTGCTATGACAGTTGATCTGAAAACAGCTGCAACATTTCGGGCACTGGAATACTTTCAGATGCTGTCTTTCGAGTCCAAAGTCTCTGCATTTGAATTCTACAAAACAGCTGCTCGTTCAATGGATAATACTGGAATTCATATACCAAAGGTGCGTGCTAATTCTATTTTTATTTCAATTCATCATAACACAATCTAGGATCATTATGAGGTGTTGTTATGCATGGTGCAAGAGTGGCGCTTCATCAAGCAGATGAAATGTGCTGGTCAAGGTCATCACCTGGATGGTATTGGTGCAACTAAACCAGGTGCCTGCACTGTTCTGTGTCCTGCATGTCCCCACATAGGCAAAAACTTGCTGGATGGATGGGAAAATGCACCATCCGAAATATGGTATGTATAATGTCACCTTTCCCCTGACTTTTTCTCACACAGTCCCAGATTTCTATATGCCTTATTCCTTGCCATCAACACCAATTTTTGTCTGGCTTGCCGTAATGTCTCTTCAGACATTATCAATCCGGGTCTCAATTGTGGATATGCGTTTTTTGTGGAGGAACAGGCATATAAAGGTTTCATTGGTTCACACGAGCGAGTCATCCAGGAGGTAAGTTCAACTTCTATTTGTTGTGAGCATTAAGTATAACTCTCTATAGTTGAGTTCATGCTCCAGTCACAATGCAGTCAACCTTGCAGATTCGAGAGTCTCACGTGGCCTTGCAGCTACTGGCGCCGGTACTATTGATTGCACAAGACACAATTTCAAACGGCCCTGCTCAGTCAGCGACTTACAGAAGGGCAAAAGGTGCGCAACATTTCACGTTCTTGGTGTATTGCCAACAACAGAACTTACAGGTACTTTAACATGGATTATTTATTCTTCTTAAGCATGCAGTCTTCATCAGAGATATCGACATTGAACATCTCATACAATATTGCTTGCCAATGGAGCAAACATCTCTGGACACAAATGTCCGCCTTCCCACACCAGTACCACATCAAGCACAACCTTAAATCAATCACCTTTCTCATACCAAAATTCCACCTGCCGGCCCATGTGGCCAAATGCCAGTCAAACTTTTCCTTCAATTTCATCAAGGGTGTTGGTTGCACAGACGGTGAAGCTCCTGAGTGTGGGTGGGCAGACATAAACCCCATTGCGACAAGCACATGCAAAATGGGTCCTGGTTCAAGGCGCGACACCTTAGATGACCACTTCAACGACTGGAACTGGAAGAAGATCTGTGCAATGGGTAAGTTTTAGCCTCTCAACTGAACATCTGAATTTAAAGTATTGTCTCTTAGGTTTGATTTTCTGCCGAAAGTACAACTTCACAATACTCAAGGTGCAAGAACATGTTGACGATCTCATCAATTTTGAAGCTTCCCTAGCTGCAGATGAGTTAGTTGAATGGAGGAAGGACATCAAAGCATGGGAGGCAGACCATTCACAACCAAACCCATTTGAAGGCAGAGCTATGGCAAGTACGTGTATTTTATACTAACACATTTTGAGGAGCTGACAGCATTTTCAATAGCAATGACTCAGGCTGCCATACACCTAGCCTTATTGATAGCTGAGGCTGCAGAGATTGAGCGTGGCAACAACATGTCCCTACACGATGATATATCACCGTTGGTGTTGATTTCATCGGGATTAGAACTTGAAGATCAGCAGTTGAGTGTATATTTCTGGATGTATTGAATCACGCACTGACTCTATCTAGGCGCTGTCTTGGCTTTGATGCCAAGGTGATTGGACAACACGCTACAGATGTCCAGAAGGGCAAGATCTTACAGCGCATGAATACTCTTCGCCAACACATTGACACCTGGGCCCAGGTGCAGTTGTTGTATATGCCTAGTGTCTCCCACCTGCGGTCACCAGATGACATTGCCACCGAAATGAAGGCCCACAACATCAGCCTTTTTCTGCTGTCCTCTCTACCCCACCAAGTGCTGTGTGACGACCACTTGCTCAAACATGAGTGGGAATTGCATGAAGCTCAGGCACATGACACACCGAATGACCTCCATGCTGTGCTTAATCTGCAATACCACCTTTACAAGTATAAGGACATGTTTGTTCAGGGACAGCAAGCAAATACCCAAGCAAATGGAATCATCAACAATGCTGAACATCACATTGACACCTTATTGCTCAAGTATTCCACCGCTAGAGATGCACTCGTCAATCTGGTGGCAAGGCTGGGCAAGACTGATGACTGGGAGAGGACCCTCAAGCCACTCGACAAGCAAAGGGATGCTGTCCCACTCAAACACGACAATGGCCCAACAGTAGGGCAACAAAGTATATCATGGATCTGGAAGACTTCAGGCTTCAACAGCAATGAGCTAGGGCTACAGGACTGTAAGTAGGTTCTAATGACTGGTGTTTCTTGCTGACCTGGCCATTTTATAGCACTACATGTTGAATGGTGTAAGGTGCAAGCACGAGCTCATCATTAGGAGGAAGAAGTACAACTACTATGGGAGGAAATGCGCCACATTGTTGCATTTCTTGACTGGCAGGCAGGCTGGTGGGACATGTAAGGTCCACGGCGTGCTTTGCTTTTAACTCACTGCAGGCTGGAGAGGGTGCCCTTGCTTATGCGCAGCACCAGGCTAATCCACGTCGACAGATGGTCATCCACATCAAATCCATGTGGGCAGCCAACCCTTCATGGCAAGAAGCAGTCCATCTTCATTTTGAGTTGCCAATGCTGAACCCCAATTCCCCTGCCATTCACTTGATTTGAGCTTATAAAGGAGAGGATGATGAGGGCAACTATATAATCTACCATATTTCTGTGTTTACAAGTGGTGAGCGCCATGCCTAACAGACGGGCTGCAATAAGAGAACTACATATGATGACACTTGAAGTATTTGATCTGGCTCATCATTGGTGGAAACCAAGCCCTGAAGGTGATATATCACATGAGCCCAGAGCGTGATATATCATGAAATGCCTGAAAGTGATTTATCACACAAGGTGATACAAAGGTGATGTATCACGAAAGGCTTGAAAGTGATGTATCATGCAAGGTAACACGACTGAAAGTGATATATCATGCAAACAAAGGTGATGTATCATGTGAGCCTCAAACACAACTGAAAGTGATATATCATGCAAGCCTCAAGGGCTTTGAAGGTGATACATCACACAAGCCTCAAGGGCTCTGAAGGTGATACATCATGGTATATGGACCACAGGCTCTGATATAACATCAGCCTTCTACAATACTAGACATTGATATATTATACCTACAGGATATTGTGACTCGATAGCACAAGAGTCTCCACATCACTTCAAGTTGGAATCTCAATATTATAGCTTTTTAAAGGCAAGTTCAGGCAATGGTCTGTGACTATCTATCTATGTTGAATCATACTTGTGAGATAAGTCATATTTCCACCCAAATTGTAGTTTTATGGTAATTTCCTGTCCCTTGATGCCATTTTGTCCATGTTTGTTTATTATCATACAATACTCTGAATTAGGAGCTAACAATGACCACCAGTGACCATTTTCAATCACTGTGATCAGGATTGTGTAGCCTTTTGTAAGTCTCTATCTACCAAAGATCACACTTGCGAGACACGACATATTCTTATCACAATTGTGGTTTTGTTGCATTGTCATATCCTTCGATGCCAATCCGCTCATGCTTACAGCTATCTTCATATCGATAGACCAGGATCGAGAATTTTCACATAAGTACCTTTGTTTATTTGTGGGGCAGTACAAACAAAGGGTCCTGCTCTTATGAGACCTGTCAGGCAGGACACTTCCTAGAATGGCATGCACGCCAATCCGCGACCAGCTGCACATTCTCGGTGATGGTAATACTATAGTACTGACTATAGGTGAGCTTAATTGTCAACCAATGAAGCCCCTTGTGCAAGATGCTGCGGTGTTGTCAAACATAAGCAATGTTTGTTATCACATGAAGCCCCACTTTGTTACAGTTAACATAACCCCTATTCATTTTCCCTCCTATACAACTGTCACATGTACCGGCTGCACCCGAACCCAAGCACATTGTGCTATCAGAGGTCACTGCCACTTTGGAAAACCCCGTGGACATCTCCTTAGACTGGTTACCGGCTCTCCGGTATTGTTCCCATTCACCCTTTACCCTTTGTACGAACCCTTAGGCCTGATTGCCTTTCCTGATCAACCCTTGTCGATTCCCTCAACCCTTGTCGATTCCCTCAACCCTGATCTACAATCAATGACTCACATCTATTCTTATCTCTGACTCATACGTGACTCATGTACTATACTTAGCTCACCATTCCAGACACGTCCCTTTTGGTACTTACCCTTCACCCCTATAGTTCAGTCTCAGCTTGAACTACAATACCAGTTCCCTATAAGTAGTCAACCTACTTACCTTTGTATTCTCCTTAACTTGAATCTACTTGGTATTTAGTCTAGTTGGCTAGAGATCAACTTGTACTTGTCTTAGACGTAACTAATCTCCAAAGCCACTTCCACTTAGCTAGACTCATTGTCTAGCTTACTTGTACAAAGTCCAAGACAGGACTTAGCTTTTTTGACTGCACACTCCATGTGCTTGCAGTCACCATCCATGTCATAAGGCCTTACTCAAGGCAGACGTCATAGACACCCACCTCAGAGTCATCTCTCTTATCAGAGACCTCTGTTGTATTCCCATCCAAGTCTAGTGTTACAGTGTGCATAACACACTTAGTTTCTGCAACCCTGGCACTAGTAGCGAGATCATCTCTTTTTCTCCGTCCAAAAAAATGGTTTTTTGAACCATATGACAATGATGATCCATCCAGGCACCACTGCCCTCTTGTATATATAATCTAGTAATGTCTGGCGAGTGGTGAGTCACATTAATCAACCCCAACATGTCTGACTTGGGTCCTGATTCTCCAAGCTTGAGTCCTTCTCTCATCAACAAGGACCAATGTGAGGTGCTTGAACGTCACTACCCTCGTGCCAGCTACTGGTTCAACATGCTTCCAACCCATCCTTTTATTCATGGCCCTGCCATGCCATCATAGACTTAACTACAAGGCCCTGCCATGCCACCTCCATATTCGCTCCAAGGCATGCTACCTAACCCTGATGGTGTGGTCCATCCTGACACTGCACCATTGACCCAACAGCCATACCATGATGTGAATATGACTGAGTGTAAGTACATTTGCAGCCCCACTAGATGATGTCTAATTTCATGGGTTGCCGGCTGTTCCCAACATTGATGTCTCCATACCATTAAATACTGGAGTTGTAGGTGGACGTGTCAGCCGTGTCCGAATCCGCTTTCCTGTTGATATTCCGTTTGGGGACTTTTTCTCACATATTTGTGCACAAATGGACCTGGACCCAGTAAATGCTGAACTTGGGTACAAGTTCCACAATGATCAAGTCCGAGATGCCCCTCATCAGCTCTCCAACAAACAGCAGCTTTGGGAGGCATTTGAACAGGGCTGCACGCTTATCAAATGAGCTCAAAGTCGTTGAGTGGTTCTTGAAATACATAACCTGGTAAGAGAATGTGTTGTCTCCAAGTATCACTAACTGACTAGTTCATTATCGGAGGCCAGCTCATCAGGCAGCATCTGCTGCCCATCCTCATCATGACAAAGCTGTCAATGACAATCAAGACCCTCCAACATCCATGAGCTTTGCCTCGGAGTTGTGAGAGCTCAAGAATAAGCTGGACTGTGAGAAGCATGGAAAATTTTGCTACATCAACCCTATTAGTGATGACCACGAAGCTCAAGACATCTATAACCTCACCCTCTGGGCCAAGAAGATTGTGAGTGACAGAAGTTTGTAACAGTGACACTTGACTCACATCTATTTGAAGTTTTTGGGAGAGGCTACCTATGAGAAGCCTCTGGAGATGGCTGCCTTTGACCATGTTCCGAAGAAACGACGACTATCTTCGACAAACACCTCATCTGCCAGTGCAGCTCCCATCCTTCCAACCATTCATGTCCACATTCCTCCTATCACTAAGGAGGCTCTTGGTGATACTCATGGCCACTGTCGAGTCAATACTTCCAAGGGTTTTGCAACTACTTTCCTTTGCCACAATGAAGATAATGAGTTTATCACCTACCCACCCATCACTGATGTCCTTCACAAAATGGACGTCACAATGCTGCTTTTACGTATATCCCAATATGAGGACAACCTCCTCAGTAATGGCATCGCATATGTCAGTGGTGTGATTGGCATATCAGACGAGTTTTTTGTTGATATTGTCAGCATGCCAATGGGTGTTATTCAGTCATTCCTGAAAGTTACTCATCAACTCATTCAACATGCAAGGAAGGGTAAAGGAAGGGCTGTCAACAGTGATGATGATAAAGAGAACGATCCATGCTGCTGTGAGCAGAGCACTGAAGTTTGAATGAAGCAGTGACGAGACTCAAAGATTTGAAGCCTTGTAGTTGTAAAGTAATACCTGTAGTCGTACAAAGTCTTGTATTGTCGCCATCAAGTAGTACCTGTAATTGTACATTATCACTCCAAGTATCCACTATGTATCTGCAAACCATCCTTGAACTTTTTTGGGTGTTATGGACATAAATACTGCTTCCCATAGCAGGCTATAAGGATCACAGGTAAGTTCACCAGTTAATTCACCTCTGGCATAGTCATGGTTCCGCTGTGGGAAACAACTCCGCAGTGGGCGGATATAATGTTGGGTCTTTGCTATACCTGCTGCTTCACTTGCAAGGCAAGAACGTTCGACCCTAAAGGGGTCTGCTACTGAGATAAGTCTGATAGTTAGTATCTAAGGTCACGGAAAGGTGAAGAAACAAGTCTGAAGGTATGCGGACCAAGTCCGGAGGTCACAACATCGGGTCCGAAGGTATACTACCAAGTCCGAGGCGCGGGAAAGCGGGTCCGGAGCTTTGGGTCGTCGGGTTATGGGTAATAGCAAGGGAACGGGTTCGGAAAGCGTCGGACTATGTCCGGAAACAAGGGAAAGTTAGGGAAAACAAATGGCAAGGGTTTCGGGTGCGAAGCGGGTGCGGAACAGGTGAGAACCAGGTATATTCAGCCAGGTAACAGGTAAGGACAGGTATGTGACCAAGTAGATGGGAAGTCCCACCTACAGTAAAGTAATGAGTGCTTGGTCGTACTACCAGTCCTATATAACTAGCTACGTAGAAATCCGGAATATCAAAAACAGGAAAACATTGGGTCCGGTGGTATGTAAACTGACATGAGGCACTGCGGACTTGTGGGAACACAGGTAATAACACTGCCTACTTCATCAGTCATGGGAAACAAGCTACTATGCACCAGTGGGTTGGACAGAACAGACAGGACATAGGACGGACGGGTTTCCGAAGGTATGCGAGCGGGTCCGGTGCATCTCCGGCAGGTCCGAGGCTTGGAGAGCGCGGGAAAGCATCGGGTTTGAGCGGGTTTCGTCAGAGATGACTGGGAGCGACTGTACTGATGTCCGGACAACTGGGCTTTCGACGTACTCCATAAAATAGGCCTCTGCAGGGCTGCAGCGAGAATGTTTCCTACACCGCCTTATCCAAGCTTTCATCACCGAAAAGGCTTCTTCAATAGGGTTGAAGTCGGGGCAATGAGCTGGCAAATACACAAGGCACATCCCCCTCGAGAAAGATCAATGGCGCTACCCAAAAAATGACAATGGAATAATGTACCTTTGCTGGATCATTTCTTCGAGATACACAGACTTGTGTATGCTAGCATTGTCCATCACAATGATTGAGTTTTTCTGTGGAAATGGGTTCATATTATCGAGTAAACCCTCTATGAATTCATTGAAAGTTGCAGCAGTATATGCACAATCCTGGATATTGAGATGCAGGACACCATCCAGTGAGATAGCTGGAAGGATAGAATATCTTATATATAATCCATTGTCAGGACACACTCCCGTTAGCAATTGTCAACATGCCTTTGACCCCAAATGAAATAATCACACTGACGAGCACGCACTCCCATTGGTGACCAAGCATTTGGATGCTTGGTTGTAATTCGGTTACAGGCTAACTTGTCTACGAAGACCAGCTGATCAGGGTGGAAATTTTCAGCAATAAAAATTTGATATTGGTTGCGTTTGTCTTCATTGTGCTCGACTGCAGCTCTAGTCACCTGGATGATACTGTCAGAATCTACTTGCACTAACATATCTTACATACATGCTTGTGCGTGAATCCATGTCTATGTAGTGTTCGTTCAATGGTAGCGAGGGACACCGCAACATCCCTCACATCCTGTAGGGCACTTTGTAGTGCAAATAGAAATATGTCGGGGGTGCGCTCGACACATGAGAGAAGGTACTGCAACAGCCTGTCAGGCATTAAATTCAAAATGTCTTCATGGTTTCACTTACTCCAACATCCTGTGATGTAAGTAGACTAGGACGACCACTTTCCACAGGTCTCTGGACAACAGAGCCTGTGAGTCGTGAGAGCCGAAGCACCTGATTGACAGTTCGAAGGCTTGATCCTGTCACTTGTGCTATGGCCTTCAACGTCATGCCACATGTGGACATGGTGACCCACTGCTGTTTGGCTGCCTCTGGTATATGTTGATGGTTTCCGTGCATGGTTGCCAGTCGTCATACTCATATTCCCAAGTAGTGATAACAAGTAACAAATGTAGCTAGAATGAGCACCTCTGTTTGGCAGCGCTCCAATGACAAACAAAAGCAGCTAAGCAAATTTTCTCGATTCTGGTCTATTGACATGAAGATAGCTGTAATATCACTCTGTCTAGCTTTGCTTTGGGATATAATCCCGTGGAATTTTGATCTGATCTTGCCAAATTAATTCGTATTCTCCTAAGGGTGAGGAACGAGCACATGGTTAGAATGTAGTCTATGCCCATTCCGAGCAAGGAAGACTCACGCCTTCTTTCTTTTCCCCGTCTCATCTCTCGTCTCTTATTATCAGCGCTAGTCATCGTCGTTGCTCAATAGACTCGCGCTTGAGCTCCCTGTTTCAAAACAGCAATATAAAACAACTTCAATTCTCTTTCATCAAGAAATGGATAGACTATTTTCCGATCCTAGTCTGTTAGTATGCCCAGATTTCATGAGTGCTTGGTATCAGGCTACACGCGCGGCCATGATAACAGCCAATGTTACCGAAGCTCAAGCAGCTGAAACTCTACACAACACTTGGGTATTGACCAATGAAGACCTATGCCTTCAATGGCGAGAACAAGTAGCAGAGGACGAACGTTTAAGCGCTGAACGCAAGCGTGCAGCTGACGAAGAAGCCGAACGTGAAAGACTTGCCCTTCAACTTGAGGAAAATACTGCACGAGCAGATGAAAAAAAAGAAGAACCGCTCTAAACACTCTGCGATCATTCTGAGGCCCCGTCCTTTCGCAAACGATGAAGAGGCCTTGGTATCAGAGTTTGCCTTGCGAAAGATAGACAGCGGGAAATACGTTGAGCTCTATTATTGGACGAATCAAGGATTAGATGATGCGTTAACCAATTATCGTACTCGAGACGATGACAGTATGGTCCCATCCATTGGGGAAGACGGCTCCACAGTGTGGGTTAGCGCAGCAACCTCAAAGCCAGCAGCAGGAGTCATAGCAGATAGAGACCTCTCCCCAATTGACTTCGCTCAGGCTATTCCGCGTATAATGGCAGCTATTGAAGAACGTGATTGGACTAAGCAACGTGTTTTGATGCTTGCGCAGTTTTGGGGCGCCATCATGCTTCATTGATACTGGAATTCCAACGATTTATTAGCCAGATGGGCGATTTTGCTCTACCAAGAAGAGCAACGATGCGCTTGGCATAGTGCCATTCTCTCTTCCAATGGCGCCTGGGATATCTCCATCATAGATGAACCCACCCTCATACGGACTTTTGAACGAGTCTATCGAGCCTCGCTCATACACACGACAAATGTAGCACCTGATGTTCCGGTTCGTATTTAATGCTATCAAATCACGACCTCTACTGACTTATGTTCTGCTTTTCATCAATCTCCCTCTGGGGCTACACCTACATTTGCGATTGTGTTTGTATCTGTGTCTGCGTTGCGTCTGCGTCTGCGTCTGCGTTTGCGTTGGCCTTTGCGTTTGCGCTTGCGTCAATTGGGACTACCCTTTCTGCATCACGTCTGTTACACACAGACCCAGAGCAGCAGCTCCGACTCGCGAGGTAGACAAAGTTCTAACCGTCGCTCGAGACGTTTGAGGCGTTCAGTCTCTCCACCAGCTCAGAGACGTTCTGTTTCCCCGGGAGCGGGCAGGAGGACCAGTGGGTCGCGTAACTCCAAGCAGGCATCACAGAGGCAGGGTTTTCAAGACGGCGCACACAGCACTCGCTCCTCAGCAGTGTGCGCAGTCTGTCTGGGGAGCCACACTCACAGCTTCATCAAATGCACTGCCGAACGCTTGTGGGACAGCAAGTATCAGTCCATTGCCACCCGCACCAACAAATCACTTATCTTGCGAGGATCCAACAAGGCTCTATGCGTCAACTGGCAGCGAGCCCGCGGTTGTGGCAGCCACGCGCACAACGAGCGGCACATCTCATGGCGCCCAGAACTGCTCTCGAGCACAGACGTCTTCACCCAGTGTCACCATATAATGTGGCAGTCTGGGAGGACAAGCTTTGTACATACGATCTTCTCCTTGCATATCCCAACCTGCTACGTGGCTTACAGTCCAGTTTTAATATCAATCTTCCCGTTATCACGCACACTCAATCCCCACCTAATAGTCCTTCCCTTATCACATTCCGCGACGCTTTTCAACAGATTCTCGCTCGAGAACTCACTACTGGGCGTTACATTGGACCATTCTCTCACATTGAACTACTCTCTTTGCTCGGACCCTACCAATCCTCCCCCATATCTATTATACCCAAGCCAGGGAAAGCAGGAAAATTCCGCGTCATCCAAAATTTCTCCTTTCCCTTGCTACCCTCGCCAGCTTATCCTAACGCGTCAATCAACTCAAGTGTGGACTCAAACGACTTTCCATGCACATGGGGCACCTTCAATACCATATGCACTATCATTCGCTCTCTTCCTCCTGGATCACAAGCTGCAACGTGTGATGTTGCGGAGGCTTATCGCACCATCCCACTACACAGTTCTCAATGGCCAGCGGCAGTTGTTCGCCTACCTGATGGCGACCTTTGCGTCGACACTTGCATTTCGTTTGGAATGGGGCCCTCTGCGGGAACTTATGGCCACGTCGCAGATGCAGGAGTTGACTTGCTGCGAGCAGAGGGTCTTGGACCATTGGCTAAGTGGGTGGATGATCACCTCTTCTTTCGTATACTACGCGAGTTCATGGGGGAGTATAATAGACTTCGTAAAGAAGTGCATGTGGCATTGGCAGCAGGAGGGAGCAGACAGTCAGGTGGGCGTTTGTGGCACAAAGGTCAAACCTTTGATGATGAAACCTTTGATGTCTATGCAGAAGATTGTCGGTTCCAACTTCACGACTTGTCTCAGTCCTCACCGCGCATGATCATTGACGAAAAATTCACTTTCGCATTCGCTGACATCGATCGAGTCTCCCAGCCACTGGGCATTCCCTGGGAGCCGTCCAAAGATACAGCCTTCGCCTATGAAGCCCTATTTCTTGGCTTACTGTGGGAACTTCCCAAGCTCTCAGTTGAGTTATCGCCCGCGAAGAAAGCGAAATACCTCGCTGCGATTGAGGAATGGCGCTCTCATCCAACGCATGTCTTATTGGACGTGCAGAAGCTATATGGTAAACTTTTGCATGCGTCCCTGGTCATCCGAATGGGACGTGCTTACCTCACCTCACTGGAGACCATGCTTGGAATCTGCCATAGTCGTCCTTTCATGCCGCATCACTCAGTCCAACATCTCAAAGACGACCTCAACTGGTGGAGTCTTAAACTCACCGAATCTTTCGTCGGAAAGACCATATCCCAGCCTCGTACCCTTGTCAACATTCGTGCCTTCTCCGACGCAAGTTCAACCGTCGGGATTGCAATTGTTATCAATGGGTATTGGCGTGCATGGACCCTTCGGCCAGGATGGCAGACACTCAATGGCCAGCGAGACATTGGTTGGGCCAAAGGTGTCGGTTTTGACTTACTCACACTCGCCATTCTCGATGCTCGCCGGGAGCAGCCTTTCAACCACTTCCACATCTTCTGTGACAATCAAGGCATTGTCAATGGCTGGAGAAATGGGAGGAGTCGCAACTGGGCCACCAACCTCATCTTTCACAGGATCTATGACCGTCTTGAATGCATCTCCCCCAATGTCTCGTTTCACCTCTGTTATGTCCCTAGCACTGACAATCCCACAGACGGGCCTTCCAGGGGAGTGTTTCCCCCCAGGCACCTCCTCCTCCCTCCGCTCGTTCTCCCAGGCGACCTCTCCACATTCCTCGTCGACGCGGATCTCTCCCCCAGACGTACAAACACCATCGTTGACGGAGTCTCTCTCAATCGGGAGGCAGGTGTTGATGAACTGGTTGACGAGGCGGATGACGGAGAGTGGGGAAACCAGCTCCTTGAGCTCCATGACACCTGGCGTGACTAGCGCGTCTCGTTTCTGCAGCGTCACCCCCTTGATATTACCATCCCCTGCTGCACAACCTCGCTCATATCGGTCTGCCCTGACACCACGAGCATCTCCACTCCGTCCACATTGTCTGGCGAGAGAACGTCTTCTGTTGTGGGTACCAGGAATAGTGAGATCTCATCTTGATCACACAGGAGCGCAAGTTGCGGTGACGGATAGTGACCTGGATCGCATTCTGGTGGTCATAGCTCATTCCCATGCTCTCAGTACATGGGAGACGTACGGCTCGGGGCTCTTAGTATTCCACGTCTTTTGTGATGAGCGGAACATACCCGAACATCAATGCTGCCCCGCATCATCAGTCGTAGTACTGGCGTTCACAGCGTCATGTGCTGGAATGTACTCGGGCAAGACTCTTGAGAACTACCTATATGCTATACGCGCCTGGCATCTACTTCACGGCCAAGAGTGGCTCGTCAATCGCGATCAAGTATCTGGTGCATTAGAAGGAGCCAAACGCCTCGCACCCAAGTCTTCGACTCGTCCGAAGAGAACGCCATTCACAGTGGACCTCATCGGTGCCTTGCATTCCGCCCTTGACCTTACCAACCCTCTACATGCAGCAGTATACGCGTGCTTAACGACTTCTTTCTTTACCATTGCGCGCACTGGAGAATTCACGGTACCCACTCTGCGAGGCTTCAACCCTAACATCCATGTCAAAGTGGGTGACATGCGAGGCGAAGAGGACTGACAGGGACTTCGCATCACGGTGTTTCGTCTTCCACGCACCAAAGTTGCGATAGCAGGGGAGGATGTCTTTTGGGCGTCACAATCTGGTGTTGTAGACCCTCGCGCTGCCCTCCTCAATCACTTTGCAGTCAATAAGCCTGCTCCTGCGGATCCACTGTTCAGCTGGAGGCATCACTTGGGGCTTCGTCCTTTAACGAAGACTCAGTTCATGAAGTGTATTCAAGAGGCAAACAATCGTTTGAATGGAGAATCGCTGAAGGCACACGGCATACGAATCGGAGGGACACTGGAGTACTTACTGCGCGGGGTTCCTTTCGAGACGGTGAAAACCATGGGGCGCTGGCAAAGTGATGCCTTCCTGGTATACCTTCGCAAACACGTGGTGATACTAGCACCCTATCTGCAGGACCACCCGGTTCTAGAACCTTTCATGCGCTACGCGCTTCCTTAATTAATTTGTAAGTGTCGTGCACCTCCTTAGAATTTGGGGCCGAGCTAATGCTAGATGCGTCATCTCGCTCCTTTGAATTTAGGGTATCTCAGCTCGCTCTCGCCCGTTTCCCAAGGAGGTACAAGGCTTGTTTCGGTCGAAAAACCCTGCGGGTTTTTACCCAAACACTCATTTAATTTCTATTCAATATTTTAAATGTTTCACTCTTTTGTTGCTCGATCTTTGTCCGTTGTTAATCCGTTTTGCAATTCAGTCTTATCTCAAGGCCAAAGCATAGATCATATTCTCCTAAGGGTGAGGAACGAGCACGTGGTTAGAATGTAGTCTATGCCCATTCTGAGCAAGGAAGACTCACGCCTTCTTTCTTTTCCCCGTCTCATCTCTCGTCTCTTATTATCAGCACTAGTCATCGTCGTTGCTCAATAGACTCGCGCTTGAGCTCCCTGTTTCAAAACACCCACCCTCCACTCCCTTGGGGCAGCTCAAGAAATTGTTAAAATTTAAGAGTTCGGTCCGGAAGCTATTCGCTTGGACATCAGAGAGCAATACCTACAAAATGCCTTGCTAAGCTGTCACATTTGACCCTTATGATCAGGTATATACAAAATCGCTTCATTAGTTTGGGAGGTTTATGAACTTCCATTTCACCTAGAGGCTGGGCAGGGACCCAGAGATCTCAATTCTCCTGCTCCAGACCTGTCTACGTATACGTATCTCCTTCACCTTTATAAACAAACCGACATTGCTCCAGATGTTTGTATCCACCATCATCATCCCCCACCATGTCATCTATTGAAATGTACAACATTGTCGACATCATTGAGGAGACCAACTTCAAATCTCTTTCTTCATCATCACCCCCCAAACTTGATCCTTCAGCAGTCATCATAGCAGCTTCCCTCACTGTAGGAAGAGCACACAACCTTGTCTGCCCAGATGCTTGGAGCTTTGACAGTTTTATCACACCTGGAAATCGTGAGAATCTAGGGACAGGAGATCGTATTATAGTCTATCGTCAAATGTTCAACCCTTTCATCAACCCTCTTCCACTTCCAGCCTTTTCTGGAACTTTGGACAACATAGTGGCCTGGGGTAGCGGCCAAATTGTTTTTGGGGTCAGAGGCCTGAACACAGAAAACTTTCATCCCAAAACCATCAGATTGCCACTTGTAATAGTCCGTCTTTCCACATGGCAACACATCAGAAGGATTTTCTTTCCCTTCCCACGGATAGTCATTCCCCTTGCTCCGTCCATTGAACAACTGCACAAACGAGCCAAACGACTCAGAGAGCTTGGAAGGATAGGAGACCGTGTACCGCGGGATAGTGATGGGCTTCCTATTTGGGAATGAAATTACACGCCAAAGTAGATTTCGTCGTTTTCGCCCTTTTTCACACCTTAACTGACCACTGTGCAACAGACCATACATATGTATTGGAATCAGAGAGGTCTTATGTTGTTATCGTTTCGCTAAAGATCAGACGCAAGTCATTTGTAACCTCTTGAGCTGCTCGGCCCACCCACCCTCTCAGCTCGCTCTCGCCCGTTTTCCCAAGGAGGTACAAGGCTTGTTTCGGTCGAAAAACCCTGCGGGTTTTTACCCAAACACTCATTTAATTTCTATTCAATATTTTAAATGTTTCACTCTTTTGTTGCTCGATCTTTGTCCGTCGTTAATCCGTTTTGCAATTCAGTCTTATCTCGAGGCCAAAGCATAGACTAGGAAAAACATGACCCCGTTCCAAATATGGTTAAATAACGGTTGCTGAACAGGCTCAAAGATTTTATCAACTTCTAATTTGATCCCATCGATATCCCTGGATACACTTCCCCTTTATACTTGAATCCATGCTGAAACACTTACTTTGATCAATCAGATATCATCCCTGAAATCTGACTTC
The DNA here is from genome assembly GCA_016628065.1 of Suillus lakei. Lineage (NCBI taxonomy): Eukaryota > Fungi > Basidiomycota > Agaricomycetes > Boletales > Suillaceae > Suillus > Suillus lakei. Next base: position 137,624 of record JABBWA010000111.1, read on the forward strand.
GGGGATGCAAGCGCTGAATCGTGGTATATCAAACACGAACGCGATCGTCATACATCCATCAGGTTCGCCGCTCCCTCACTTCCATCCTCTAACAGTATGACCCTAGTCTCGAATGATCCCAGTTGGTGGCCACTCATCAATGCGATTCTTATCTCCAGCTATTTTGTGGGTTCGTAGAGAGTCAGCTGCATGAATGACGGTGATGACTTGATTAACCTTGGCTGCAATTTTGTAGTTGCCGGCTCTGTTGTGGTAATGCATGATTGGGGTGAGCAATACTGATTATCAAAGAGCCACCGACATCCTTATGGTATTTCCAGCACTCACATTTGGACAAGAGGTAGGTCGATACATTACTAGGGAGGCCATCTCGTTAAGAACGTTTCTATAGGTTGAACTGATCTGGGTGAGACTCCCACATCAAAAGAACGACGTGAAAGTACAACTAATTTGCGGCAGAGGCAACGCTGGTCCCTTATGACAGTTTTGTATCTCATTGTATGTAGTTTGTGTTTGAAATCTGATTAGTAAGTTGTACTGACATGAACATGGCATTCTAGGTACGATATGTCGGAATAGGATATGTCGTGTACGTTCAATGGACGTCTAAGCCATTGATGTTGCACTTATCAGCCATCTTTCACAATCAGGGTCAACATACTGTGTATGTGTTCTCACATTCACCGTATTTGTTCTGACTAGCGACATACTACAGTAAATGTTCCAACAATTCCGGTGACAGATGTAGTAAGTATCCATGAACGCCTTCCATTCTCATCAAACCAACTGAACTACCATGTAGGGGTGAGTGAGACTCTTGAACAATTCACTGGTTCAATGTATTGACCGTCCCAGTTGTGAGTTTATTTCGAGTGTGACTCTCTAAGGCTGATAATTAATGTTGCTGAATTTGTCAGGCCGTATCACCTACTACACAATAGAAAGCCTGAACGAGGTTGTAGGTATAATAGTTGGCGGTGAGCTATGCACCTCAATGATATTGACTTCACTGACATATCACCCAAGTCATCATGATCGCTCGGTTATATGCAATGTATCAGCGATCCCGAAAGATTCTGATATTTCTCGTTGTTGTCTTTCTGGCCATCAGAATCACTATCGCAGTGATGGTTGCAATAATACTGAGGGGAAGCTCAGGGGGTAAGCGTTAATCATGGATGAATGACTTTGCATCACGCCCATTGAAAATACCAGAGGAACTCGTTCTCTCTGGCACCTATCAGTGCGTGTTTGACTATGCGGGAGATGGAATACTTATGGGTTCCATCTCTTGGATACTTGCCACTGTATGGGAGATCCTTGCACTGTGTCTCGCGGTCTGGATCGCTGTAAAGCATTTCCGTGAACTGCGACTATACTCAACAAAAAGTATTATCGAGGACTGTTTCACGGTGTTAATGACAACTCACGTGAATTACTTTGCAATGTGAGCTCATGATTTGAATGCATTTCTCTGGTTCCGCTGAAGTTTTGCACGTGCTAGTTTTTTGGCTGTTTCTTGCTTCGAGATCGGTCTGCTTTCTCCAATGCTCTCAGCGGTATGCCGATCCGTTACCGACCTCCGCATGCGACCGTGATTTATCATTTCTATAGGACATGTATTCCCTGGAAACTCAGGCTTATCTTGGTTTAGTTCAAATCTTCGGAATAATGCAGCTGTTTGTGCTGGGACCACGCCTCATCCTTAGCCTTCGAGAATATCATGCTAATATCGTGGCCAACTCTGATGCAGCAACCGCTATGACTTCAATTGCCTTTCAGGAGCGTGTCCATGTGTCAACTAGCAGCAGTGTGTAGCGCAGGATATGCTCGATATTATTTATAGTCGGGTAGTCTGCAGGGAGTGGCAGATTTTTTGTTCATTTATTGAAAGTTTCGTCGTAGTACTTATTTACTCTGCGTTCTGAACATAGGTCTGGGCAATGTCGTGATACGTTGGTTGTGAAGCTTCACACCAGTAACTTGGCACATGCGGAAAATGTTTGATGGCCGTAAAAGATAGACCTTTTCTCATCTTGGCGACTCGATTCCATTCTCCATACAAATGCTTGCTCGATTGCGTCAGTTCAGGGGTTATATCACTGATCAGCAAAATCAGGTACATAGTTCATCCATCCAACACAGGCCTGGGTGTGATGCTACCATCGAAAAAGCTTGCTGTCTCAATTATTCCAGATGAGCCAGTGGGACACTCTGCGGCGTTGGGCTGGGCCTAGGAAGTGGGAAAGCTCCTCCGACTTGAAGCTGACTGAAATAACTCAACAGGACCATGTTCTGTTCGCATGACGCCAGAAAAGCGAGGGTCGCAATGTCGAAACATAGGTGAGGTCCAGGATAAACACTGGAACGGATAACCACCTGTTCTACCTGGCCTGCCACCCCCTAGCAAGCACACTTCTCGACGCCCAATCTCTGTGCTTGTGCTCAGCCCACTAGTCACCTCGTGTGCGCTTCCTCGTTGTTTCCCTCGCCCATCGGGTCATCACATCATAAAGTTGCCAGAGAAACCCAATATGGGTTCTGAACAAAACGGACTAACTCAATTCTGCATTGTGCAATTGATGGGATGCATCAATTTAGTCAGCCTTCTACACCATGATTCACAGTGTGTGATGATTGAGATGTGTTGCATGAATATACCACCATACCTATGTAGGTACATGGAGAAAGGGGAGTACACTGGAAGAAAAGAAGACTCGGACACACTTACGACTGCCCGAAGCCCGAATGCTTGTTCTTCGAATTGTACCAGTTCATTTCAATAGAACATTGGTGGCAATGTCCTCGATGACCATCGGCAACATCCCATTAAAGATTGTTACACTATCGGTACACCATCAAAAAGATAAGACACGCACCTCTCACCAAGCTCCCAATGCAAACTACTTGACGCTGAATCACATGCGTCACTTTCCTCATCCCTCACAAACAGAGTCATTCCAGGGATTGGGCACATGCGAAAACACATGGTAAGGGCAACTCTGAGAAAACCGACCAGTGCGCAATGTGAAATGCACATCAATCATGCAGTTGATGGCATCAGTGTCGCAGATCTATCTGGGATGGTATGTGACTTACATAGCTTGCGACTCGGATGCGCGTGCTTCAAATCGAATTAAGTCATGCTTGTAAAATGACGATAGGCTGTTCCAAGTTGCGCGTTTGGTTGCATAGGTATGTAGATAAGGGCAACGAGCGTTCGAATGCGGTGTGTCTGATGTAGTCACGTCGACAGAGGGCCGTTAAACTTACATAAGTTCACCTTTCAAGTGCTACCGTGGTCCGCCGGGACCATGTCATTTGACCAAAGAACACCTCTTGCCATCAGATAGCATAAGTGCCTCCGTTGTTAAGCCGAGTCCGTCACACACAAGGCAACATGAACGTTAACCCTAGGACTAGGTCAATAGTAGTGTCCTCATTGTGGCATGTGCACTGCGACCCAGGTGACATATGATAGTACCGCATCCCCTGCGATCCTCCATCACGTACTTCTCTCCCGGAGAAGTACTGGTCCGTGCTTGACATTAGTGTGTTTCCTTTCCTTTTCTTCTTCGCATCCCCGTTTGTCTGTGCTCATTGCTTTTACCTCCCATTCTCCATTCCGACTCATGGTCTGTATCATCTCCGTGCAAAACATGTTACAAAGATCTGTGCTCACGATTCTGAAAGCCAGACCTTCCCGAATTTGTAACACGATTCATCTGGTTTTTGTTCTTTATCACTTACATTCTGTAGATCAGTCATCCTCATCACTCATTTTCTCGAAATACCATGAACACTGACTTCAGTTACTCTCGCCAATACTTCGACTTCTCTCACCCTCACATATCTACCGCAATCATCATTCTCGAAGCTTGATCCACAACACTGAAGTATGTATTCCGCTGCTCGCGCCAATTCATTTCATCTCATATCCTTCTAGACCGCTCAACGAGACACATCGCCAGAATACAAACACAGATACTTTGGCATGTCTTCCCCTCTCAATTCAGGCAGCAACATCTCAGATGCGATGGAGTTGAATGTCAAACCACCTGCCAGATCTTCTTGACGATTGGACACCACCATCCTTGTCCGATGTTAGGCTCTTCTTCGCTGCACTCTACTGCTTCCCAGGCAGAAAACTCAATATTGGCGAGACGTAAGAGGGAAGGGCTGGAATGAGCATAATGAACGCTTCTAATTCGTGGTGAAGTGGTCCCCCTGGATCGCAAGTATACTGTTCATACTCATTGTGTCTTGTGATATTGACATGTCCGCTGTCATAGGAAGGAATGGCCCTCTCTTATGGTTGGGATTTCACGGAAATCACCTCGGGTTCAAAACATCGACTATAGTTCCATCGCGGATGACTACTTTTTAACGCGGTGATCGAGTTGCATGAAAAGATTCACCAACGGGTAGGGAATTTTCCAGAGCCATTGTATCGTGCTACCACTGACCCAAAAATCACCCACAGATAGACGCTGTTTCATTTGTCGCGTCAGGGGATGCTCACTCTCGTTCACATGATTTACCTTGCTACCATCTACTCTTAAGAGTGTCTCGCAGGCGGTCGGCATATGTCTTCCAAATTCTGTGCCAACTTTTGGTATTTTATCAGGTCTTTCTGCAATTTGTCTGGGAATGAAATTATCTCCCTTTCGCGGTCGCTCTGCTCGTTCATTGAGTAGTAACGGTGAACGATTAGCGTTTGTCTACCGTACTTCTTGACGTCTGTATTAGCTTCCGTTGTATTGCTTGACCTGACCATGTGTTACGTCGATATGCAACAATGGTATTCACCATTCGTCAGGGATTGCATGGTTGCACATGTGCTACACGTATGTAACTTTTAGACTTTTATGCATCCTGATCATACTCAAATTTTCCATGTCTCACCGGCACCCTCCGCCCCACTGATGGCTCAACTGTTCCCATGATGGTTACGAGACATCATTTTGGGAATAAGATCACGCTCACTTTGCATCAACCACACTTCTTGGATGCATAATCCCATGCATGCAGGGGATTGGTTGATGCAACCTGATTTGCACGCATAAATGGGTATTCTCTTCGCGCATCGATGGCTAGCTTCAACTTAACTCACAGTACGAATCTTCTGACAGTGATAGCTCTCCCTCCCTCCATGCCATCGCGATTCGGTGCTCAGATTGCAGCTTTGGAAGGCAGTATGTGTATCTCTTCCAGTTGTGTTCAATGCCTTTGCTGATGTTTTCGGTATTCTTCGGGTTTTGTATTGGCCTTCTGGGGCGGAACTACTTTTTTTTATATCTGTTTGTGGTCACCCAGCATGACATTACTCGGGAACGATATGTATGATCAACCTCCCTCGCAGGTGAATGTATATGAGCTATTGGACTGATTGGGGAACTGAACGCCTTTTCGCATATTTTCATCAGCATCCATGGTCGAATACGACTTTCCCACATCCAATTGTCTTGTCACCCACATTGCGCGACAGCTTGTTCTTCGATGAGCCAGATGGCAGCGTCCACTCCCAGCTGCTTGAAGACTCTCAATATGCACCTTACAAGACAAGAAGAGCTTCATGGACACATCTTCTCGTGTTTCCCATACCCACACGACAGCCCTTCTAGTTTTGTCACCATTGCAAACTACATCTTCTGCACACAAGGATATGGCTAAGAAGTGCAGGTAGAGGCACAGCACTATTTCGGCGTCCAAGGCTTCTTCCAGCTCATCAGCCAACGACGATGAGTTTTTCAACGGTGAGTGTCGAAACAGCTGCGCTCTCCATACCTGCCTTCCCGTGTCCTTGTCCAACACCAAAACTTCACTGAAGGAGAAGGAGGAACCAAAGACGACGACGAAGCTGAAGCCCATCCCTTTATGTTCGGCCGAGAACATCGAACTCCCTTGTCCACAGGCGACGCCATCACCTCCATCGCGTATCACGCTGTAGTCTCCCATTGGATCTCCTGTTGCTGCGTCCCTTGTCTCCCATGACTGCTTCTCCGAGTAAGCCTTCCACCTCTGTGCTCTCTATCCAGACACCGTTAGGTACGTCTCGTATGTGCCTCACCTTTTATATGCTGATGATATTTTATTGTCGATTTCTCTCTGATTCTCCCTCACCCGACTGGCCACTTACTCCCCAAGCTCGTCGACGAGCTTGATGTATCTATTCACATCCATCCCATCCCGTCATTACTTACTTCAAACCATGAACCTGGAGTGATCACACATTCATTAAGCTCTCATTCGAGCATGTACAATCCCTGCCTCTTCGTCGTCCCTTTCGTTCCTACTGCCTTCCGTTCCTGTCCACATCACTTCCTTCCCGATCATTCATTCTATATACAACTACCCGCTACTGTACACTCATTCTGTCACTGCCCCCTTGCGCCCTTCTTTGTAAAACCTCCCACTTTCTTTGTACAACTGCCCTCGTCGCTACACACGTCGATCGTGTTTTATGGCTGGGAATTGGAAACGATGCATGTATGTACTTTTGGTTGCACCTGTACTAATCAGCTTGTACATGAACTACACTGTCGGCTGCCGAAAAGCTATTGTACAGCCCTAAAATGGTAGGGCTGTAAATTAGGCCTGAGAAATATTTATGCTATAACTTTCGCACTACCTGTGTGAGAGGTTTCGTTTAGACCTGCCCTGGACACTAGTAGACTGGTTACCAGTCTAGCGAGATATTGCTTTGCGATTTTATTACAGTTATGTAATCACGGGTCATTGAAACGCGAAAATGATATTTAGTGTGCTACACTGCTGCATCACAACTCTGAGGCTCTACTGTATTTTCCCCATATAAACAGATATCTCACAAGTGGACCTATACAATTTTTATGAGTAGATTCCCAGTAGTTCGAGCACCATGGCAAATTTAGTGGAGGGACCTCGTTTTCGGGATTTCTCACTGAATGAAACACCAAATTATTTCCTTATCCGACATTATGTAAGCTATCTATCGAGCCATATCTTATTTTTGATAAGTTCTCCTGAATGCCATATCCTGTGGACCTTCTTAGGCTGTACCATGTGCTATATCATTCAAATTTTAACAAGAGTATGTTCTCCGTGTAGCCACTGTGATATTAGACTTCATACATGCAATATTTTGAAGAAATATGCATGTTCTGAGTTGAGACTGGACGGTGAAATTTTGAAACTGCCGAATTTGGCGCTGTGCAAGCGCCCATTTTTTCTGTCTCCGGCATTTTCTCAAATCAAGTTTGCTTCAAACTTGACAACAGACAAGGTCTTAGGATCTTCATGTGTTCCAAATATTTTGAGACTCATATTTTGTGTGGTTGTTGAGTAAACGAGGATGTGTTTCAGTTACCTGTGGTGTTTCAATGACCTGTGATTAACTGTAATAACTTCTACTTTGGTCACATCGATGCACTTTCCCTATGTACTTGAATTTATTCTGAAACACATAATTCGATCAATCAAGTATCATCCCCCAAATCCGTTGCAAACGCTGGATGGTGGTATATATATATGTACCAGAACACGATCGTTATACATCCACCAAGTTCCCCTGCTCTCTCACTCCCATCCTCTAACAATATGACCCTAGTCTCGAATAATCCCAGTTGGTGGCCACTCATCAATGCGACTCGTATATTCAGTTATTTTATAGGTTCGTAGAGAGCCAGCCGCATGAACGACGGTGATGGCTTGATTAACCTTGGCCGCAATTTCGTAGTTGCCGCCTCTGTTGGGGTAATGTATGATTGGGGTGAGCAAGACTGAGAATCAAAGAGCCACAGACATTCTTATGATATTTCCAGCGCTCACGTTTGGACAAGAGGTAGGTCGATCCATTACTAGGGCAGCCATCTCGTTAAGAACATTTTTATAGGTTGAACTGATCTGGGTGAGCAGACTCCCACATCAAAAGAACGACATGAAACTACAACTAATTTGCGGCAGAGGCAACGCTGGTCCCTTATGACAGTTCTGTATCTGATTGTACGTTGTTTGTGTTTTAAATGTGATTAGTAGGAAGTTGTACTGACATGAACATGGCATCCTAGGTACGATATACTGGAATAGGATATACCGTGTACGTTTGGACATCTAATCCATTGAAGTTGCACTCATCAGCTGGGTCTCACAATCAGGATCAGCTTATTGTGTATGTGTCCTCGCATTCACCGTGTTTGTTCTGACCAGCGACATACTGCAGCAAATGTTCCGACAATTCCGGCAACAGATATAGTGAGTATTCATGAACACCTTCCATTCCCATCAAATCACCTGAACCACCATGTAGGGGTGAGTGAGACTCTCGAAAAACTCGCTGGTTCAATATATTGACTGTCCCAGTTGTGAGTTTGTTTTGAGCGCATGACCCTATGAGACTGATAACTAAATGTGGCTGAATTTGTCAGGCCGTATCATCTACTACGCAGTACAAAGCACGGATGAGGTTGTAGTTATATTACTTGGTGGTGAGCTATGCACCTCAGTGATATTGACTTCACTGATATATCACCCAAGTCATTATGATCGCTCGGTTATATGCCATGTATCAACAATCCCGGAAGGTGCTGATATTTCTCGTTGTCGTCTTTCTGGCCATCAGAATCACCGACACAGCGATGAGCGCAATATCACTTAGGCGAAGCTCAGGGGGTAAGCATTAATCATGGATGAATGACTTTGCACCACGTTCATTGACAAATACCAGAGGAACTCGTTCTCTCCGGCACCTATCAGTGCATGATTGACAATCCGGGAGATACCCTACTTCTGCTTTCCATAGCTCGGATACTTAGTACTATGTGGGAGGTCCTTGTACTGTGTCTTGCGATCTGGATTGCTGTAAAGCATTTCCGTGAACTGCGACTATACTCAACGAGAGGTATTATAGGGGACTGTTTCACGGTGTTAATGACAAGCCACGTGAGTTACTTTGCAAGGTGAGTTCATGATGTGAATGCGATTCTCTTGTTCCGCTGAAGTTTTGCACGTGCTAGTTTTTTGGCTGTTTCTTCCTTCCAGATCGGTCTACTTTCTCCAACGCTCTCAGCGGTATGCCGATCTGTCGCCGACCTCTACATACGACCTTGATTCATCATTTCCATAGGATATATATTCTCTGGACGGTCGGATTTATCATGGTTTAACTCAAACCATCGGCATCGCGCAACTGTTTGTGCTGGGACCACGCCTCATCCTCAGCGTTCGAGAGTATCATGCTAAGCTCGTGGCCGACTCCGATGTAGCAAGCGCTATGACTTCAATTGCCTTTCAGGAGCGTGTCCATGTGTCGACCAGCAGCAGTGTATAGCGCGGGAGATGCTCGATATGATTTATAATTGGATAGCCTGCAGGGAGTGGCAGACTTTGTGTTTATTTATTGAAAGTTTCATCGTGGTACTTATTTACTCAGTACGTTCTGAACCTAGGTCTGGGCTATGTCGTGATGCTTATCATTTGGTCTTGCGAAGTAGATATATAGGTCTGGGAAATGTTTCAATCAGTATCTCGTTGCATCGCGACCAGTGGTACTGCCTGCCTGCCCACTCTTGTGCCAAGTGGTAAGCTGAAATGATGTAGAACACGACTTTACTTCCAGACAGTCATTCAACGTTCAACAGCCGTCCCTTCAGTGCAGTGATATTTATCACTGACATCAGGCTATACTGTCCAAATTATGCATAACCATGTCTGGTAAGAAACTGCATGGTTATGCATGGTGGTCTCTAGTCCTTGATGGGTGAGCCGTTATGCATAATGGATTCCCACCATGCATAATGCTGCCAGTGATGATCCGCCACACCATTTCTCAATTCGGGTACCGATTTTGTGCAGTTCTTAGCCTAATTTAGCCCATCCCCCTTCTTGTACACCCTTGGTGGGACACACCTTATATCCCCTGGTTCCCTGCACCCCGAATTGGCAGTTCTTAGCCTAATTTAGCCCATCCCCCTTCTTGTACACCCTCGGCGGGACATGCCTTATATCCCCTGGTTCCCCGCACCCCGAATTGGCAGTTCTTAGCCTAATTTAGCCCATCCCCCTTCTTGTACACCCTCGGCGGGACACGCCTTATATCCCCTGGTTCCCCACACCCCGAATTGGCAGGAGATCGAGATTTTACATTCATCGTACCTTTGATACCTTTGATGGTCTAGTCCTCGTCAATCTCTGTGCATCAGTGGAATTTCAATTCATCTCTAGGTATTGGTATTGCCTGAGTGTTAAGACTGGCTGCTCTCATGCCTAGATATGCAAATATTCATGCTATGTCCTGTCTGCCTTGAAAATATTAATAAGACTGGTTGCTCTTGTGCCTGATCGTGCAAAATTTCATGCTTATGTCTTGTCTGCCTTGAAAATCTGCCTTTCATCTCACAAAACATGAAGTCTCAACAAGAAATATGGACATATTCTCAATATGTCAACAACACAAGACATGTAAACATCGATGGAACATAAAATGTAGTGTAGTATCACATAGCCTTTCTCCTCCTAGAAATTGAGTTAGTGTTCGCGCTTGCAAATAATAAACACCCAAAATCACAAACCTCTTTTGAGAACGGCCACCTATGCTATCAGCCTGTGCCAAATGTGTCGTCTGCTGGTGCACGTGCTTTGTCTTCCTAACAGCAGGAACAACTATGTCATCGGCTTGCACAGCAGAGCCCAATGCACTACAAACATCAGAAGGGAGGAGCGCTGGCTGTTCTGAAACCTGGGCAACCTCAACAGTGGAGGGTGTAAGAGCATAATCCAAGTCCCCAGCACAGCCAGAACCACTAGCCGAGGATACTACTGGTGGTGCCAAAACCTGAGCTGTTCCAGTGGCTGGAACCACTGGAGGATCAGGTGGGTATGTACATCAGCAAAACCCAAATTGGGTATGCAGGGATGTCCCCATATGGATAGCTGTTACAGTCAACATAGCCCCTATTCATTTTCCCTCCTATAATGACATCACATGTACTGGCTACACCCAAACTAGAGCATGTTGTGCTATCAGAGGTCACTGCCACTTCAGCAAACCCTGTGGACATCTCTTTGACTGGTTACCAGCTCTCCGGTATTGCTCCTGTTTACCCTTTACCCTTTGTATGAACCCTTAGGCCTGATTGCCTTTCCTGATCAAACCCTTGTTGATTCCCTCGACCCTGATCTACGATCAATGACTCACATCTATTCTTATCTCTGACTCATATGTGACTCATGTACTATACTTAGCTCACCATTCTGGACACGTCCATTTTAGTACTTACTCTTCACCCCTATAGTTCAGTCTCAGCTTGAACTATGATACCAGTTCCCTATAAGTAGTTGACCTACTTACCATTGTATTCTCCTTAACTTGAATCTACTTGGTCTTAGACCTACTTGTACTTGTCTTAGACATAACTAAGCTCCAAAGCCACTTCCACTTAGCTAGACACTTCATCTAGCTATCCTTTGTAACAAGTCCAAGACAGGACTTAGTCTTGCAACTGCACACTCCATGTGCTCACAGTTGCCGTCCACATCATAAGGCCTTATCCAAGGCAGACATCATAGACAGCCTCAGGGTCATCTCTCTTATCAGAGACCCCTGTTGTATTCCCATCCAAGTCACGTGTTACGTTGTGCATAACAATAGCATTGTGTAATGCTGTGTAGCACTGTGCAGCACTGTGCAGTGCTGCCTATATGGGGACTTCAAATAAGTGTTTTGCTGATGTAGAGGAACTGAAGTTATACTTTTCTGTTGATACTGGGAAGGGGGCAAAAGATGGTAATGGGGTGACAATAGTGGATGTATTGCGGAAGCAAAGGCGAGGAGGTGTTATGAGGGCAGATGTGGATGTACTGTACATCTGTTTCCCCCATGAGGTAATGGGAGTTTCCAGCATTGGACTAGATGATGGCATTGGACTAGATGATAAGGTAAGATCAGGCAATGAGTCTCCCATAGTGGATGCTGGGGTGGTTGTGCCAGATGATAAGAAGTGGGCAGGTAAAATGAAATTGAAGTTAGATGCCGGGGTGCTTGGTACACTGGTGTCATAGGGATTAAAAGACATGGTGGGGTTGCTGGTAAAGCCAGCAGGTATTTGATTGTCAAAGGTAAGGCCAGCACTTGTGTCTCCCATAGTGGATGCCGGTGTATTTTCACTGGATGACAAGGAGCGGGCAGGTAAAGTGAAATCATAATTAGATGCTGATGTGCTGGTGAAGCTGGCATCATATGGATTGAGGGACATGGAGATGTAGTGCCGAAGTTGGTGGACATTTCATTGTCAAAGGTAAGGCCAAGGGGGTTGCTGAAAGGCAGAAGTCCCTGCATCTGAGATGACTCGACACCTCAGAGGGTGTCCAAGAGTGTCTGCATCTGAGACGAATTGACACCTCGCAGGGTGTCTGAGAGTGTCTGCATCTGAGACGAGTCAACACCTCACAGGGTGTCTGAGAGTGTGAGGGAGGTATGCAGGGCAGTTCCATGTGATGCTGGAGTCATGGTCAATGATGCACCCTTCAGTGACCCAGATCCTTCACCCAAGGGAGATGAAATCGTGGGTGGTAGACCGTTTGCAAGTGAAGTCGTGGGTGATAGACTGTTTGTGAGTGGGGTGACAACGTCCATGACATGAGACTTTCTGACATGCTTGGCTATTGAATCCAATGAGTATGTGTGACCGACCATCAAATGGAAACATTACTCATGAAACAGTGTTCCAACCAATTCCAAGTATGGATTGAGATGCTTCTCAATGAATTTCAGGGTGGCTTGCTTCCAATTGTGTCCATCTCCATTCACTCCTGTATGGTAACTAAGAAGTCTTGAGCATTCTGAAAATGAGTGAGCAAATATGAGACACACCTCATCGCATTTAGTTGGCCACCAAGATGAGGGTCAGGCCCAGCACCAATAACAGTCCATTCCCACCCTGTCATGTCCTTGATGACTTGCAGGGACTGCGCAATGGGAGCAGTACACTCCTGGAGGGTGCTGGTAATAATGTATAAGCAATGGGAAATTGGTGTATGGGCAAAAGCCAAAACTTATGTTGCATACTGTTTATTGGTAGGTGCAGATTTTTCATTTTGCACATTAAGTGTGACTTTTGCTTTGTGCTTTTCTCAGACCTTCTCCTCACACAAAGCTTGGACTTCTGGTGGTGCGGCTTTGTATGCTTTGCATGAAAGTTTTCGAATAGCTGACAATTTTTCCTGTTTAGTCATGAGCTTGCTGGACTTAAAGGTGTCTTGAGCCTGCTCTTTTACTTCCTCCTGATAGGTAATGGTTGAAAAGATCTCAGCAGAGGTATGAACCCAAGTTCCTTTTGCTTTGTTGGTTCACATTTTCTGGATGACTTTAGTCATTGAGTTCACAGCTGAACGGCCACTTCATTGGGACCTATAATTGAACCAGGTTCATATTTGCTGTTTTGAGCATATCAGTATGTACATCATCGATGAGGGCATCATGAGGGCAGTGCTTACCTGTCTCTGCTTCTGAAGTGCTGCCCCCAGAACTTTATTTTCCTCGTCTGTATGGGGATCGCTGGCAGGAGTATTTTTAAACACTACATCCTCTTCAGGCCATCTTTTGAACCATTCAAGGTATATTGGATCCCAGTATTGGGAAACCTTGGCCTGTAGCTGCACTAACAGAAACCCGCTATAGTGCATCTCAAGGAACTCCTTTTGTTCAGGTGTGGTCCAGACTGTTCCTGCCATCCTATCTGAGCTAAATTAATGATCACTTGATGAGACACAATTGTCACCGCTTGCCTTGGTGAGGTACATGTTTTTCTGAATAGCAGCGTGATTTTAGGTTTTGCGCGGTCCTCACAAGCCAAGCCTGAAAATTTAATGCTGACCACACATCTTCAACCAATCAGCAAGTGTATTTGCTGGATCAGAGTTGAAATCACCTGGTAACTACTGCCATCTGCTATTTTTTACTCACACTCTACCCACCTCATTTGGAATGCAGAGCCCAAGGAACAACAATATGGCTTACTGTTTTCCACCCCCATTAACATTCACCATAAATGAGCTGGCTGCAGCATTGATGTTGATTAGGGATCAAAGCCATAGATTTTGTTTTCAACCATTCATCTGATGGCTCATTAGACCTTTTGCTGCAGACCAGGGATATGATGATGGTGACCCCCCAGTGTTCACATTGCATGAGCTGGGAGGAGCATTGATGTTAATTAGTGACCAAAATGGTATGTTCAATATTTCAATTAATCTGAATCTTGGCTCATCACACTTCTGATCAATAGCCATATTTGCTGCACACAATGGGCATGATTCAGTGGAGCTGCCAAGTCCACAGACTGAATATGGAGCATGTGTGGCATGCGTTTTCCGGAAACACCACTGCAATTGCTATGCTTGTGGTACAGCAATCACTTCAAGCCGCATTGCAATGGCCTCTCCAAGTCAGACACTGCCGGCACATTTTCATAGTGCTACCCCAGAGTTTACTGATTAATATATGTATTCACTATACCAGTCACTGGCACCACACATTCCACCGCTATCACATCTGCAACAGAAAGTGAAGCTGCATAGGAGAGAGGGAGCAACTTTTGTGATGTAGTTGTGCGATATTCCTGTAGGGACTGATACATAAATTTCCAGCACATGTTTTACATATATATATTGAGAGAATTGTGAATGTCAAGCTTGGGGAGATGGATTAACAGCCATCCCAAAGTCATGATCTTTTGTTTGCTCCTGAGGTTTTTACTTGTACAATATGCTTTCATTGAAATTCAGTTCTATTGGGTTGCAAGTCTATGACATAGTGATATCAGGAGATTTCTGATACAGTAGCTCATTTTACCTGTCCACAAGATATAAATCAGACTGTTGAAACTATTGTATTTGCAGCTGCAATGAGACTTATGTGCTACAATTTAATGTGTCCTGAAGTGGTGGCTGAGGCATTACATGAAATCTAACTCGAGTGTGGAAGCTTACCTACGCCTTTTCACACATTCCAGTTGACTGATGCCTTGCATGACTCAGAAACGCAAGTACAACACAACTGAGCAATCCCATCAAGCTTGTTTAAAATCCAAGAAAAAACACTATGCCAGGCAAGTCTAGTAATGTGGTTCATTCTTTGTGCATGCACTACTGAACTCACAATCAACAGGAATCGGCAGCAAGAACATGTCAAATCCCGCACTCGCTGGCGTCACCAGGGTGGAGCTTCAGATGTGAGTCAATCATTTTTGGTTGATTTGTCAAATTTTAATACACACTGTTTGTAGGAGACACTTGAACTACTTAATCAGCTGGACAATATCTGGTTCAATGCTGGTTATGAACCAGGTTCTGATCTGTATCAACGATTGGAGTCTGAAGGATTGAATGCTATCTGTGCTGCTGACCGTCAAGGATGGAATTTACTGAAGCCAGAATATGAGGACGACATTTGCAAGGTATGCAAACTCTTGGAGAAAGCACATGGCTTATCCACGTCAGCTGGGAGCTTAGAGGGTCCTTATACTGAGCAACTATGAGTGGTGGTATGTTCAGTGACTCACATCTTACAGTTTCACATCCAGGCATGTGAGCAAATGATCCAGAAGATGGACTTATGTGTAGACTTATATTTTGAAGCTCTTCACAAAGGGACACTTGATTGGAAATTAGTGCTTAGCATTGGCAAGTGATTACTGTAGTCTATGTATTTTGCATCTAGTGTTGAACATCACATGATCCCTGTGCGGTATGTTATTGTGTATCCTCATTGTTCAATGCTGTAGTCCTCATGGGAAAACAACGCCATGAGCACGACAAGCTTATGTGTGACTGGTATGTTCCCAATGCAAAAATCAGGCATCTCAGCAGCAAATGCAAAACACTACTCAGGCTGAGGATCCAGAAAACAGTCAAGTCTCAACTCACAAACATCGATCTTACACTTTGATGGGACCGGCACAGGTCTCGACTCAGACAGAGTACTTTGGTGCTCCAAGAGGCTCTCACATGGCGCCACCACCATCTGCTTTACATACTTCAGATACTTTCGCCTTTGATTTCAAGGCTCTTCTGGACTCTAATGAAGACAACATCTACAATCAACACTTGGCTGAAACATCACTGAAAGTGAAAGTTTCACAGCGGAATCGACATTTAGGAGTGAGTGCAGACAATTTATCTTGGATACAATTACTGATGTGTTGTTTTGAAGGATAACCCATTGTTGACTTGGATGGATGATCAGGAACATTTTCTTGTAGAACTCCTCTGTCTGGAGGGTTGCAGTGATTTCTCACTTCAGGAAGCATGTCGAGGTTCTGCAGGTTGCATGAATGCCCCTGAATTTTGATGTGAGGATTGTCTTGGTACTGAGCTCTATTGCAAGGTGTGCACAGTAGAAAGGCATATAGAAAATCCAACCCACAGAATTGAGGTAGGTGGGAATCAGCAGTGCTCACTACTTCACGCTGATTGACTTGCACAGTACTGGAACAGCCAACATTTTGAAGACACTAACCTGCGGGATCTTGGGTTGCAAGTTCAACTTGGACACCCCACTGGTGAACATTGTTCTAACCCGTCATTGGTTCATAATGACTTCATGGTCCTCGACATCAATGGAGTGTACAATATTACACTCCACTTCTGTGAGTGTCAAACAGCTCAATCTTGTACAATGCAACTCCTTTGCATGTGTTGGTTCCCAGCAACTACACTGGATCCAAAGACTACCGCAACATTTCAACTTCTCCACCACTTCCACATTCTTTCTTTCGAATCAAAGGCCTCCACTTTCGAGTATTGGCAAACACTCACACGCTTGACCAACAACACAGGCATTAACCCACCAAGGTAAGTTCTCAATTTGAGTTGACTTGTTCATTCCTAATAACAGCTTACAACAGCTCACAGGATCGCTATAATGTGCTCTTACGGATGGTAAAGGAATGGCGAAACCTCACCCTACTCAAACATCCAGGACAGGGCCATGACCCTGGTGGGGTTGAGGCGACGCAACATGGTGCATGTGCAGTGCTATGTCCTGCTTGGCCCCAACTGGGCAAAAACATTCTGAACGGCTGGGGAGATACACCATTTGAGGAAAGGTATGTTGTGTATTGGTCTAGTTCGCATGGCATGTTTGCTCACAGAATGATCTAGATGGAAATATTCGTTATCTCTGGCAATTGATGCTAATTTCCGACTGGTGTGCAAAAACATATCATCCAACAAGACTGACCCTGGTCTCAACAAAGGCTGGGTGTACTTTGTCAAAGAGAAGGCATTCAAGAAGTGTCTTCATGACACTGGAAAGCAGCCGCAAGAGGTGTGGCCATCTATCTTAGCTGTATCATACTCACTCACCCACTTGTCATACAGAAAAGTAGTTGTGCGAGCCATAACACTGTAAACTTGGCCGAGACTAAAAACTCTCGCAGTTTGGCAGCAACAGGGGCTGGCACTGTCAATTGTTCATGCCACAACATGAAGCGTCCTTGTGGCATTGGCAATCTCCAGAAGGGCGAGAGGTAGGTGAGAGCTTTACTAATCATTGCACCACTCAATGTGTACTATAGGTATATTAATATGGACTATTTATTTTTCTCTACCCTGCAATACTCGAAGGATGTAGTCATGCTCAATGTGTCCTATGATATCACATGTCAATGGAGCAAGAATATATGGGATCGTATGGCTACATACCCACATCAAATGCATGTTGAATGCAGTACCAAAGAATTCATGTTCCTCATTCCCAAGTTCCATCTTCCCACGCATGTCGCATTCTGCCAAGTCACGTACTCGCACAACCTTATCAAAGGGATGGGACACACCAATGGGGAGGCACCAGAATGCAGGTGGGCAAATATTAACCCTGTAGCAACAAGCACTTGGGAGATGGGCCCTGGCTCATACCATGACACCCTTGACAATCACTTTGGAGATTTTAACTGGAAGAAAGTGACCAATTTTCATGAGTGGAACCTACATCGTGTGATCGGAATCTCTTACTAACATTTTGGCATCAAGACATCAGTCTATTCTGAAAGCTCGTGGTGGCCATACCTCAACGTGATCAGCACCTCATTGACTTCAACAATTTCAATGATACATTGGTTGCAGAATGACCAGAGGAAGTCACTTGGTGGAAGCTGGCTATTGAAGGCTGGGAAGCCAATAGATCACAGACAAATCCCTTCGAGGTTACAACTACAAGTGCGTTAGTGTTTTTATGTTGATCTCATGTCCCTCATTCTTTCGCAGCTATGTCTCTTGCAGCAGTACAACTGCGTCTCTCACAGAAGGAAGCAGAAGACCTGGAACATGGCCTCAACTACGAGCCCCTTCAGTGACAAACTCCATATTATACGGGTCAGCGGACTATGGGCCGATGTTATGTATATCCTCGATGTTGATGGGTGGGCCCATCTATGCCAATGTTATATATATACTCAACGATGGTGGATGGGCTGGGAGGAATATTATTACCAATGGAGATGGGTGGGCCCATCTGGGTAATATGTAGAGTAGGATGGACATATATTATAGACAGCTGGGCTGAAGAGAGATGTAAGGCAAATATTATTATATAGATGGGTGGGCTGAGGGAGTGGTGAAACATTTATTATATATACAGGTGGGCCGATATGGGGGTATATTACATAGACGGGTGGGCCGAGATTGCGGTGACATATTTATTATATAGATGGGTGGGCCGACATATTAGTATTATTTTGTAGACGGGTGGGCCAAGGGAGTGGTGAAATATTTATTTTATATATGGGTGGGCCAATGTGGGGGTATATTACATAGACGGGTTGCAAGGCAAATATTATTATATAGATGGGTGGGCCAAGGGAGTGGTGAAATATTTATTTTATATATGGGTGGGCCAATGTGGGGGTATATTACATAGATGGGTGGGCCGACGTGGGGTATATTACATAGATGGGTGGGCTGACGTAGGGGGATATTACATAGATGGGTGGGCCCAGATACATATCATATAGATGTATGGGCTGAGGTATTGGTATACTATATGGACATATAGGCTGAGGTAGTGATATATATTATATCGACGGGTGGGCTGAGGTAGTTCTTATCAGATACCTGGGTGGGCACAGGTAAATGAGTGCAATAAACATAACTGGGCGTAGATAGTTGGATAACAAACAAATCAGTTTGCTCATGTAGGCATGAGAGAATTGAAGACATGGAGTATATACCCACTATATGAGTGCATATACCTACCATTGACCACCAAAACCCGAAAGCCTGAATATACCATGTCTGACATTTACCGATCACCGAGTACCGAGTACCGAGTGCCGAGTACCGAGTGCCGAGTGCCGAGTGCCAAAACATGAAACTTGAAACTCGAAACTCATACATTTTTACAAGTTTCAAGTCTTGAGTCTCGAATCACTGAGTACTGAGTCCCAAGTCCTGAGTCCCAAGTGCCAAAGCCCAAAACTCAAAACTCATACATTTTTATGAGTTTCGAGTCTCAAGTTAAGAACATACAAATTTAAGATGATATACAATTTTAAGAGTTTTGAGTCTCAAGTCTCGAATCACCAAGTGTTGAGTGCTGAGTTCCGAGTCTCGAGTCTCGAGTCTCGAGTTTCGGGTTTTGGCACTCGGCACTTGGCACTCAGTGATTCAAGACAAGACTCAAAACTTGTAAAAATGTATATCATTAAAATTTAACTCGAGACTCGAAACTTGTAAAATGTATGAGTTTTGAGTTTTGAGTTTCGGGCTTCGGGACTCAGGACTTGGCACTTGGTACTCGGCACTCGGAACTCGGCACTCGGAACTCAGCACTTGGCACTCGGTGATTTGAGACTCAAGACTCAAAACTCTTAAAATTGTATATCATCTTAAAATTGTATTTTCTTAACTTGAGACTCAAAACTCGGAAAAATGTATGAGTTTTGAGTTTTGAGTTTCGGGCTTTGGCACTCGGCACTCAGCACTCAGTACTTGGCACTCGGTGATTCGAGACTCAAGACTCAAAACTCTTAAAATTGTATATCATCTTAAATTTGTATTTTCTTAACTTGAGACTCGAAACTCGTAAAAATGTATGAGTTTTGAGTTTTGAGTTTCGGGCTTTGGCACTTGGCACTCAGTACTCGGCACTTGGAACTCAGCACTTGGCACTCGGTGATGCAAGACTCAAGACTTGAAACTCTTAAAAATGTATATCATCTTAAATTTGTATTTTCTTCACTTGAGACTTGAAACTCATAAAAATGTATGAGTTTTGAGTTTCGGGCTTTGGCACTCGGAACTCGGCACTCGGCACTTGGTACTCGGCACTCGGTGATTCAAGACTTGAGACTTGAAACTCTTAAAAATGTATATCATCTTAAATTTGTATTTTCTTCACTCAAGACTTGAAACTCATAAAAATGTATGAGTTTCAAGTTTCTGGCTTCAGCACTCGGAACTCGGCACTCAGTACTCAGCACTCGGTGATTCGAGACTTGAGACTTGAAACTCTTAAAAATGTATATCATCTTAAATTTGTATTTTCTTCACTCAAGACTTGAAACTCATAAAAATGTATGAGTTTCAAGTTTCGGGCTTCGGCACTCGGCACTCGGCACTTGGAACTCGGAACTCGGAACTCGGCACTTGGAACTCGGAACTCGGAACTCGGAACTTGGAACTCGGAACTCGGAACTCGGCACTTGGAACTCGGAACTCGGAACTCGGAACTTGGAACTCGGAACTCGGAACTCGGAACTTGGAACTCGGCACTCGGAACTCAGCACTCGGCACTCAGAACTTGGAACTCGGCACTCAGAACTCAGCACTCGGCACTCAGTGATTTGAGACTCAAGACTCAAAACTTGTAAAAATGTATATCATCTGAAATTTGTATTTTCTTAACTCGAAACTCATAAAGATGTATGAGTTTTGAGTTTTGAGTTTTGAGTTTTGAGTTTTCGGCTTTGGCACTTGGCACTTGGTGATTTGAGGCTTGAAGCTTGAGACTCAAAACTCATAAAAATGTATGAGTTTTGAGTTTTGAAGTTTGAGTTTTGAGTTTCAAGCTTTGGCACTTGGTACTTGGTACTTGGTGATTTGAGACTCGAGACTCGAAACTCATAAAAATCTATATCATCTTAAATTTGTATTTTCTTAACTTGAGACTCAAAACTCGTAAAAATGTATGAGTTTTGGGCTTCAGCACTCGGTACTCAGTACTTGGTGATTTGTGACTTGAGACTCGAAACTCATAAAAATGTAAAAATGTATATCACCTGAAATTTGTATGTATGTTCTTAACTCGAGACTCGAAATTCATTGAAATATATGAGTTTCGAGTTTCAAAGTTCAAGTTTCAAAGTTCAAGTTTTGAGTTTTGGGCTTTGGCATTCGGCACTCGGTACTTGGTGATTCAAGACTCGAGACTCAAAACTCAAAACTCGTAAAAATGTATATCATCTGAAATTTGTATGTTCTTAAGTTGAGACTCAAAATTCATAAAAATGTATGAGTTTCAAGTTTCAAAGTTTGTTTCAAAGTTCGAGTTTTGAGTTTTGGGCTTCAGCACTCAGTACTCGATACTTGGTGATTCGATACTCGAAACTCGAAACTCATAAAAACGCATATCATCTGAAATTTGTATTTTCTTAACTCGAGACTCGAAACTCATAAAAATGTATGAGTTTCAAGTTTCGGGCTTCAGCAGTCGGTACTTGGTACTCGGTGATTCGATAAATGGACTGTGGCAGAGGTAACATTCATTGAAAAAAATTGTATATATGTCTATCACTATGCAATTATGTAGCCATGTCAACCTCCTCACAAGACACTTCAACCTTCACCTCAACATCCATGTCATCAGCAGAATCGTATTCTGGGACAAGGTTGCCTGGATCCCCCAGGTCCACATTTTCGCCGGACATATGTGGACCCTCTGGTTGAACTTGGCTGTACTCAAACAAGAGACCCTCAATGGCAGATGCATCCTTGAATTTTGGGGGTGTGGTATAGAAGGAATACACAAGATCCTACCAAGTCTGATCTCTGGACCGGAAGTGGCTGGGATAGCTCGGGTAAAGCCAGTATATGCTACAAGTTTCGGTATAATCACTCTCAGTAAAAGATTCCTTTGAATGACAAAACACAACATATCCCACCAAGACTGATCTCCAGACTGGAAGTGGCTGACATGGCTCGGGTGAAGTGAATATATCATACTGGAGTCAGTAGAACAACTCCCAGTCATAGGTTCCTTTGTATTTTCACCAAGATTCATCTACCGCCCCCCGGTATGGAAGATATACACAATATCCTACTGAGTCTGATCTCCGGACCGAAAGTGGCTGAGATGGCTCGGGTGGAGCCAGTATATCATACTAGGCTCGGTAGAATAACTCTCAGTGAAAGGTTCCTTTGAATATTTACTGAGATTCATCTGCCAGCCCCTGGAATGGAAGAAATACAACACATCCCACCAAGACTGATCACTGGACCGGACATGGCTGGGATGGCTCGAGTGAAGCCAGTATATGATACAAATTTTGTGAGAATAACTCTAGGTGCCATTGAGTGTGTTGTGGTTTTGGATAGTGTTAAGTTATCATTGATTATATAATACATTCGTTCAAGTACAAAACGGGTAGTGGTATATGGGCGAGGGGGGTTGTGGGCGTAGGCGGTGGGCGTGGGCGCCCAGCTTTGAACGTCCCTATTGTATATTTGGCCACATCTACTACGTTCATGTAAGCTCAGGTACCTTAGGTACCTCGATCGCTCAAATAGTGCACCGGAACAGTCAATTGAATTTGAATATACCTGGAATATCATGCATCATGCCATAAGTATGTACCGTCCATGTTTGTTCGTTTGTCACTCGTGCAAAATATTGTCAATTGAATTTTCCACTGCCTAGCCACCATATGTGCCACCCTTGAGAACACACACTTTCGTCAGATATTCTAGGCCAAACACCAAACCGTCCAAGCACTGTGATTAGGTGTGGTTGGTGTTATTGGTTGAGTACATCACCCATACACATCCATGTGCCCAGTGTTTGATTGGTCCGAGGATTGTCTTGCCCGTCTCGACATCCCATACTCTTGCTGTTCCGTCCATGGATCCATCCACTCAGCACTCGCTCAGCATCTGCCATCCAGCACACTGACCGCATCCTATTGACAGCCTCACTTTCGCATCCCCACCTCCGCTTGCAACAGTCTTGCCGTTTGGAGACAATGTTATTGGCGTACACTCCTGCCGTATCTCGCCACTCGCTACCAATCTGGCCCCATTGTCCAGCTCCCACAGTCGGAGTGAGCCATCTTCCGAACATGTGATGATGCGTCTTCTGTCTGGTAGGTGAACAATACCCCGTACCCCACATGTATAACCTCACATTATCTGGTGTGGCGTAACCGTTGGCATCTGATACTCCTTACTAGTCATGGAAGGCATGGACTTGACTTAGAATGGGTTATTTGGTGATTGCTGGTAAGTCGACGAGCCTGCTTCATCATTTCTTGTCCATATGAACCCATGAAGCATTTCTCATATGACCGCCCGCTTACAGGAATTCCATCTAGTCCCACAGGACCCTTCAGGACTATGTATCCTAGTGTTAATAATCGATTGCCGGATATCTTTCCACGAACACAAAGTCACTGGTAAGTGGACCGTCGGCTTTACCTTGCAGAAGGGCCTAGATCATTGCTCACAAGAAGCACCCTTCAGACGAACTCAGTACTCAATCACCAGTGAGAGGAACGGGCTGTAAGCTGAGACAGTGGGCATTTAGTTGTGGGTCGAAGAAATTAGACCCCTCTTTGTTCATGTACGAAGACGCATATTCCATCTTCATGATCGCTTCACAGCTTGATCGTTAGAGGTAGCGCTCGGATCCTGGGCGCCCTGTGGGTCTTCCTATCCGTAAATGACTTATAAACATTCCCTGCACCTCACATGTTTCTTCTAGTCGATATCCTTCAGCATCTTTTGCAGACGGTGCATGGTGCTGTCACCCAGTACAGTATGACGAATTTCGCCCACCGACAACTCTGACTCAAAAGCTGGTCATCAGGAGGTCTGTGCTAAATGGAGGCCCCTGAATGCAAACTGAAAGTCCCTGTAGTTGCAGGCATTCAACAGAATATGCGATTACTTCAACGTCACATCATATCACAGTACAAGACAGATTGGTATTATTCATCGTTCAAACGAGTTCCCACTCTTCGCCATCAGCCGTCTGAATGAGCTCCCTCAAGTCCAAGCTCTTACCGTCCTTGTCATACAAGGCAGGCCCTGCGCAAAATCCGTCCAGAAGATCACAGAACTTTAACCCCGGCCGAGGAGTTCGCGAAACGATCACTTGACCGTTTTCATCGATGTTAATGGGCAGGTTGACGCTAGGCAAGGTGATAGAAATCTCATCGGAGCCAATCATAATGCTCCCTGCAGTGTTCCTGCCAGTGAGTTGGACGCGGAAGCGCGTGCGCTCGGTGCGTGACACATAGACCAACTTGGGCTCGATGTTGAGGCAGGATGCAGTGATGGGGGCAGTGCCTGCTGTATGAAGCATTGTATGGGGCACAAACCAGTACTCGTTGGGAGAGGCTTTGGTGCGAATGAAGAAGCTGTGACAGGGTTGTTATCAACTGAATGTGAATTATCTTGAGAAGAACTAGCTTACCAGTTCCCACTAACGTGGTCCGTAAAATCTAACGATGGGATGATGCTCAACTGACGACCACCTTTGTCGTCTAGCAACGTGAAAAACACTTTGCCGATGAACTCAGCCGCAGCCTGATCATGCTGGGTGGAATCAGAAACATTGGCCTGGGCCGGGTTTGTGGGTGAAGAACTGGGGGGTGACACGCCTCACACTGTCCGAGAATTTCGGAGAAGTGGATACAACACGCCACCACTCGTCGGCAACTGCGCGACTGGCGAAGACAGCCACATATCGATAGTACCAGTCGTCTCTGATCTGGAGGACGATTAGTGCGACGTCGCGCACACTGAAGTATAGACCCTAGACGAACGTGCTTTATATATGCATAGTAAACCATGATCGTTGGGAGAGATGATTTGACAGTTGTATTGGGAGTAAAGTGAGCCAAAAGTGAGCCACTCACATTATATAGGGAGAACACGTTGTTTGCTTGGGCTAATGATAGCCATTAGCTCCACCCACAAGGTGGAGTAGCGGCCAAATGATAGATACGGATCGATGCTGAAAGAAGCGAATGATGAGACATATCCCACAAAAGTACTAAGTAGCAACCCAACTGGAAGGATCTGGACTTTGATCAAGGTGCGGTACGTATTACATGCATTATCCTCGTGTTCGTTACACAGCTTAAAAATTTTCAAACCATACAAAACGTGTGCCGCACTCCACACGAATTCTTCCAGCTTGTACTACAGTTTCTTTCCAACTCTTCAGCATATTTACAGGCCGTGCAGCAGGCCGTTGTAGTTGCAGGCGTTCAACATAATATACAATTGCTTCCATGTCACATCATATAACAGTACAAGACAGCTTGGTGTCATTCACCGTTCAACGAAGTTCAAACGAGTTCCCACTCTTCCCCATCAGCCACAGCCGTCTTGATGAGATCCTTCAAGTCCAAGCTCTTACCGTCCTTGTCATACAAGGTAGGCCCTGCGCAGAATCCATCCAGAAGATCACCAAACCTTAACCCTGACTGAGGGGTCTGCGAAACGACCACTTGACCGTTTTCGTCAACATTGATGGGCAGGTTGACACTAGGCAAGGTGATAGAAATCTCGTCAGAGCCAATCATGATGGTCCCCAAGGTGTCCCTGCCAGTGAGTTGGACGCGGAAGCGCGTGCGCTCGGTACGTGATACATAGACTGACTGGGGCTCAAAGTTGTGGTTGTTGTTGGGTGAAGAGAGACAGGACGCAGTGATGGGGGCAGTGCCTGCTGTATGAGGTGTGGTATGGGGCACAAACCAGTACTCGTTAGGAGAGGATTTGGAGCGAATGAAGAAACTGTGAGAGATTTACAATCAGTCAAATGTAAATTATCTTGGGAAGAATCAGCTCACCAGTTCCCACTAACATGGTCCGTAAAATCGAACGACGGGATGATGCTCAACTGGCGACCATCTTTGTCGCCCAGCAACGTGAAAAACATTTTGCCGATGAACCCAGCTGCAACCTGATCTTGCTGGATGGATTCGGTAATGTTGGCCTGGTCGTGGGTGAAGAACTTGGGGGTGACACGCCTCACACTGTCCGAGAATCTCGGGGAAGTGGATACGACACGCCACCACTCGTCAGCAACTGCACGGCTGGCGAAGACAATCACAAATCGAGCGGACCAGTCATCCCTGATCTGGAAGACGATTGAGTGCGACGTCGCAGACACTGAAGTATAGATCCTGGACGTACGTGCTTTATATATGCGTAGTAAACCATGATTGCTGGGAGAGATGATTTGGTGGTCGTATTGGAAGTAAAGTGAGCCACTCACATTATATGGGGAGAACACGTTGTTTGCTTGAGCTAATGATAGCCATTAGCTCCACCTGCAAGGTGGGATAGCGGCCGAATAATAGATACGGATCGATACTGGAAGAAGCGAATAATGAGATATGAGCCACGAAAGGACTAAGTAGGTCAAGTAGCACCCAACCGGAAGGATCTGGACTTCAAGGTGCGACTCACTGTAAGGTGACCCTGGGCTGAACCGGGCTTCTGAGTCTATTAGGGGAGTTCAAAGTTGAAATGCCCAACGCCCAACCTCACGACTGAAATGAGTATACCGGTAACGAGGTTGGGCCTTGGGCTCGGACGTTTGGGCATTTAAACTTTTTGTGTTCCCTATTAGTGTACAAAACAGACATCCTCCAAGATACTACTTACTAGGTTCGGGCCGTATGCATGGACTTCATCAAGAGGGCATTTCAGGACAGTTAGCCGAAGACCAAAATCGCCATACATACATCTTTGGGTCATTGAAGTTTGAACGTGCGCCGTGACGACCCTCTGAGACAGTAAGGTTGTGACCCACAAGTCAGATCATTGGTGGTGCACTGTCGTATTGGACGGCTCAAGGAAGAGGTTAAATACTTTTAGACGGGAAGGGTTCGAGGAGGCTCGGTTCAATAGTACTCGAGTCTCTACGCAGGAGGAAGGCCTGGAGGTGAAACTGTATACTACCTCTGTGCTGATGTTGAGGGCATCGCAAAAACCTGACCTCACAGGAAAGCCAGGTCTGTTGGGCGGGTTTTGCCCTAGTCTACCAGACCGTGGGAACCTCGAAACGTGGTGCCAAGGAGATGTTCTGGACCAATCTTGGGTTGATCAATGTGGTGAATTGCAATACCGCGGACAGGTTCCGTTGCAGTTCATACAACGTGTATGTTAGGTCCTGGGTGTTCCTCCAACCTTGATGTCTACATGGAACTCGGGCCTTGGCAAATAATTGATGATAATGGGAACCGTGTTTCATCCCGAGTCCTGGAACGCCTGCCACATGAAATCACACTATTCACCATACGGAAAGAGCACTAGTGAGGAAGCTAGCTGCGTTCATCGCGGTTTTCTTTGAAAATTTCACGCAATGCAAAGGACGCGCGTTGCACATGGCCTCAGAGTCTTTTGGAGTATGCATAGTTCTTTTTTTGACACAGAAAGCTGATGGGGAAACCAAAGGGGTGTTGCATCCTAGTCTTTGCTGCTGAAGCCTACGACCAGAATGCTATACTCACTGCGGCTGGTATCACGCCAATCAACCTTCAGTCTATCACAATTGGTAACTGCAGGTATCAAAAACTTTGCATCACTAGCTCATCCCTTGTGCAGGTAATGGTTTGACCGACTTCCACATCATGCTGGCGGCCCTGTGTAGATACGCAATGCACCAGTGCAGCAGGTTTTTTCCCTGTGCAGAGCATCTCGTATGAGAAATTCAGATACTTTCGTGTCTTGATTGACGTACATGTCCATCTAGTTCCCGCATTTTTATGAAGCAAGTGGTTTTGGTGCCCCCGTATCGGCGACGTCGTTGGAGCGCCTACTTTTCATAGCTCCCTCGTTGTCAAAAATGGTTTGACAGAATCGTGCATATACCCAGTTCGACGCAATGATTACCAAGCAACTCAAGCTTTGTGAGGACTGGATACTATCTAGACCAGTAGG